>CAUZXS010003935.1:0-97500 GCA_963585895.1 Sepioteuthis lessoniana | reverse complement strand
ATAATCTTCATTCCTCTCCTCTCTCTCTCTCGCTCTCTCTCTCTCCCTCTCTCTCCCCCTCTCTCTCTCTCTCACACACACACACACACGTATATGTATATAAAACACACACACACATATATACATTTATATATGTACATATATACCTATATTTCGTGCTCTGTTTCTGTTATTTTTCTCTTATCCATTTCAAGAGTGACTTTTCTCTACAATTTTTTCGCATTTAACGTTACTTTTGCAGAAATCCTTTCTCGTCTTGCTTTCCTCTCTAACTAGAATTCGTCTAACGAGAAGATGTTTGAAATGTCATCCTTCACCTTTATCTTTCCTTTTAGGGAGAATGAGTATCCCCATCTCCTTTCCAAGCGAGAGCCTCGAGTTATATAGGAACAGCAATATGAAAGGCTTCCTAACCTTTCTGAATCAACTGCCATGGCATGCCAGTATCTAGACCTGTGTAAATATCTCTGATGATAAAATAAGATAAGTATGGAAAGAAATCTTTCTAAAGAGAATTAATACTAAGAAGCACCAATAGCCTTAACTGGAATTTGAACTTACTTCAACACTTCCATTTTTAATTACTACTGACTTACACTCTACTTCTATAATTTCGGCCCCATCTTTTTTTTTTTTTTTTTATTAACGTTTGCTTATCATCGCTTTAGATCGATGACACACGGACAAACTGAACAGAGAGAGAAAAGTATAGAAAGACTGTTTTGTGATAGACTTAGCTGCTTGCTTTGAAAATCAGCATTTGAAAAAAAGATTTGTATATTCATATTTACCAACCCCTCCGCTCGAGCAGGTCAATTTTTAAGCGGAGTTTAAAAGGTTTTAATTCAGATTTTCCTTCTCCTAGAGGAGTTGCCTTACCAAGGCTGAAGAACACCGTCTGTCCTACTATTTACCCATAGCTAGAGGGAGAATAATTGGATTCATACCTTTCCCAATGGTATTAGTGCTATGTGAAATGCAATTAGCCTGATCAAGGATTTGAACTCGTGTCGCCGTGTCCATTTCCTACGACAATAACCATTACACCACGGGCACCTCCACAAAAAAAAAAAAAAGATTTGTATATTGATTTGAACACCAATTACATAGAAATATGCTGCAATCTCAACAACGAAACAGACTAGAAATATCTAAGTTTAGCATTGTCTGGTACAAAAACGAAATAATTTCGAGCATCAAGAGAAGACTGAACCAAATAGATAAATGAATTAATCGACGAGACGGACTGACTTTCGTACTTTCTTTTTTACACAAACCAAATTTAGTTATTTATTCCTTGTTTTATTCTATTATCTTAAAAAGAATAATGTTATGATGGCAACTTTTTTTTATCGACAATTTAGATCATATATATATTATATGGATGATATATATTATATGGATAATATATATAAATATAATCGAAAATAGCACACGGCTGAAAAAAAAGGGAGAAAACTAATTTTGCATTACATACGAAATTTTGATGTAGCTTTTTCATGTCAAGATGCTTATATTTCTTTCTTTGCTCCAAAAGAATTCAACAGTTATTTACATAAACAGAATTCATCATGATAGATTTATTGTGTGAATTCTTAAACTATCTCTCCAAAATTTCCATAAATTTTCATTTACTTAGAGGCAAATTTTATCAAAGATGGCAGTTAAGAATTTGGAATTGAGTTTCTCATTAGCTTTTTCTTATTTGCGAGCAAGATATCCCAACAGTGGATGAAAACTGTTTAAAAATTGTTTTCAGACAATATATATATATATATATATATATATATATATATATATATACACACACACACACACACACATATATATATATATATCCTGTCAACATCCGAAGAAAATGGGTGTGGATTATTCGCGGATAGGATATATGAGGACTGTCATATAAATTTATGTGAGTGCTGAATGTATGGCTATTGTTACATACAAGGCTCATTAAATAAGTTTCCAGACTTTTTTCGTATGGGCACTTTTATTGATAGTACACACATGAAACTCTAGTCCCCTTCGAGGTAATATCCTCCGGCTGCAATGCACTTGTTGTACCGTTGCAACAACCTCTGGAACGCCCCATGGAAGTCCTCTTGTGTGAGCGTGTCAATGACCTTCGTCACAGCCTCTTTCAGCTCCTCAATTGTCTTATAACTACAGCCTCTAAGTTTTTCCTTGAGCTTAGGGAATAACCAAAAGTCACTGGGGGCAAGGTCTATGGACTATAAGGAGGGTGAGGAACTGTCATGATGCCCATCTTGGTCAAATAGTGTGTGACCAGGATGGAGTTGTGGACTGGTGCATTGTCCTCGTGGAAATGCCACTGACCCGATATGAAGAGTGCTGGCCTCTTCCTTGGGAATCTCTTCCTGAACTCCCTTAAAACCTCAACATAGTATTCCTTGTTGACTGTCTGTCCAGTGGGAACCCAGTCCATGTAGATCATGCCAGAGCTGTCAAAATAAGGGATCATCAAAAGTTTATGGGTGGATTTGCTCTGTCTGGCCTTCTTTCATCGCAGGTCACCAGAGCATCAAGAACAGCAGGATCTGAATTGATCAGCTCGACCATCGCCCAGCTGTCATGACAAAGTCTTTCTGATCTTCTCTGAGCACCCTTGAGACAAACTTCGTGAAAATCTTCCGCATCTTCAGTTCCTCGCGAAATATTGTGTACAGTTCCCACACTGACACCAAACTGTGCACTTATTGTCCTTATAGACACATGACGGTCCTTATCCATGAAATTCTTTATTTGGCCAATCAACTCTGGTGTTCTGACTTCCTTACTCCTCCCACATTTCTCATCATCCCTGCCTTCCTTGAATCTCTTATGCCACTGAAAAACTGGTGCTCGATTCATGCAAGATGGTCGAAAAGCAGTCTGAAGCATTACATACGTTTCTGTGGCATTTTTCCAAGTTTAAAACACAATTTTATTGCATATCGTTCTTCTAAAGTGTCCTCATGTCCAGAATGCATTTTTGAAATTCACCAGCTGTGACAATCAGGCTTTAGTAGGTTGTATTCCAGTTGCTGCTGTAGCCGCTCATTTGAAGCTGAAATCATAAAAATTGGTCAGTCATCTCATAAGATGCATAGCAATAACATACTAAATGTTCAAGCGTCTATGACAATTTTAAATGCCTGTACAAAAAAAAAAAAAACTGGAAACCTATTGAAGGCACCTCGTAGATAGATAGATAGATAGATAGATAGATAGATAGATAGATAGCATTTCTTACGACTGGTGTCATTTCGAGCAAAATGCCTGTACAAAAAAAGTCTGGAAACTTATTGAAGGTTCCTCATATCTTTTTCTTTCCAGGTTTATATAACAAAATTCACATACAGAGCGTATACAGTGCAATTTGAAGGAAACTCAAATCTGGTTAAATAGTCATTATAAATTTATTTAAATATGATTATAAATTTATTTCGGCAGAGAATATCATTATACTCTCCGTCTCATCAGATGACCATCTGGCGAAATAAATTTATAATGTCAATTCAACCAGGTTTGATTTGGTTGGTTGGTTGGGTGGGTGGGTTTTATGGCATATCAACCTTTGTAGGTCATTTAACGCCAAATCTATTTTTATGTAAATAATCAGTTCTATTTCAAACAATTCAGTTTAGCATGAGTACACAGTTTGTCAAAAACATTTCTATTTCAAACTATTCAGTTTATTCAAGCAGTTATATATACCAATTCAGTTTAGTGTGTGTACAGTTTCAATGTCAAAAAAACAGTTCAGTTTCAAATAATTCAGTTTAGCATAAGCACGCAGTTTAAATGTAAGTACGATTTTATTGTAAAAATATTTCTATTTCAAGCAATTCAGTTAAACATAAGTATGCCGTAGTTCTAGATAGGGCCTTATCAGGTGCTACCACGCTGGGCCAAAGTGGACCTGGAAGTGATGGTAATAAAGGGGTACTCCACATTCCCCAAAGCTCCAGTATCACAGGAACCTCACCATCAGACTGTTTAGTGTCATAATCAGGACACTCGTTGGGGGATCTTACCCCTCTGCAGAGAAGCAGTCGGTGTATTCTACAGCCCCAGCCGACTGGGCAAACCAGGTTTGAGTTTCCTTCTAATTGTACTCTCTCTCTCTCTCTCTCTCTCTCTCTATATATATATATATATATATATATATATATTCAAAGTTAGGATAGTGTAGGAAGGCATTCATCAAGCCAAAAATTGACCCGAGGAACGTGAAACTGATAGTTGCCAAGTACAGTTGACACTGTGTCTACGCTTTCCTAACTTAAAATTATGTACGTTATATCAATGATATAGAGTATTCTTTATTTCTGAATATAGCAAACTACATTACTAATATCATATATATATATATATATATATATATATCTGTGTGTGTGTGTGTGTGTGTGTGTGTGTGTGTGTGTGTGTGTGTGTGTGTGTAAGCGTAGATAGATCGATAAGAATACATTTTTTAAGGATATATGTTATATTTATAAAATAGATTTCGAAAGCTTATTACATCACACAGATTTTTTTAAAGACAACGCCACAACAGAAAATAAAATATTTAAAACCTCATTTTCTCGTTTCAGGTAAATAATTAAAGAATAAATCTGAATAAGATTCTGAAGATTGAGAAATGTATATCTTAAAACAATGCGGAACGCAGGAGATCATGGAACAAGCGAAAGGAATTACCACTACCCATACGAACAATTGGTTTTCAGTCATTGAAAACGTTGTTGGGTATTTATTGGAATTTGAAGGTAATCCTCAAATACCAACTTCTACTGTAGAAGCAAACGATTGATTCAAACAAGTACTGCTTACAATTAAACTATTTGAAAGCAGCAATCGTATCAACGAAAAGTATACGCACTTATTAGAAAGAAAAGGTGCAATATTATATGAGGATATCGCGATACAATAAGTTTCCTTGGTAACTAGGTATAAATTCGTAGTTTGGCTTAGATGTTTTCACTTATTCACTGTATTCGTCGGACAGATATTCCAAGTTTGTATTTCTAGTTATTCTGGTCTTTGAAGGATTATCTAAATAAAAGAAATCAAATATTTGGAAGACAGCAAAAGGCAGCTAAAGTGATTCTTTGATGATAAAAACAAAGATTTGTAGCATTGGGTTATGAAGTTTCTTGAAAGATGACAAAAGATTGTGGCCAAAACTATATAGGCTGTTCAATCAAGTTAATCTCGAAATCATGTTTGTTATCTAAATTTGTGTCCCAAAAATTCACTCTGAACTGTCTAGCAGGACACATAGCATAACGGTTATAGGCGTTGGTTCCCTAAGGAGACAATTATCTGGAGGTTGCAGGTTCAATCCTGACTGTAGGCGAGTAATACTTACAGGAATACTTAAAACTTGTACCCGGTTATGGCTAACAGAATCAGAACAGGCGACCCCCGCGGATTCAGTAACGGACGTAGTTGGAAGTTTTGTGAAGGTTCCCGAGTTTGACAAACACCTGAAGAAGGCTGAAACGTTGTGGAAATAAAGATGAAGAGAATAGTCCGAAAATCCTTAATGATAAAAATAAGTCGTCTGTAATTTTTATTTAATTAACTTTTGACGTAAACCACGTATATACCGATTTGTTGTGTTGCTGTTAACTCTTTTTATTTATCTTAATTTATCTATAATTGCTTATTTTTCATTTTAAGTAAATATCTATTTACGCAGCCCCTCCACCACTAACAGGATGCGTCAAAAGCTCGTTAAATATTTTTACCGGTGTACTGCTGGTTTGAATTTAGGGTTTCCCTTCTCCTAGACTGGTTGCCTTACCGAGACTAAAGGAAACATTCTGCTCTGCTATTTTCCGATAGCTAAGTGGGGAGAACAGACTAATTCATGCCTTTCCCCAGGAATTAGAGTGGAGTAAAACACAATCAGCCTCTTCCGTTTCTTTGGATGATCTCTATTACGTTAAACTTATCATTTAGGAAAGTTGAAGAATGGATCGGCCAAAACATCGCGTTAAAAACAATGAAGATACTACCGTAGTTGAGGGAGACCAGAAGGCTCCCTTTTCAATAGTTTCTGCACCGAGGTGTAGGGGAGATCGCTACTTCTTTCCGTGGTTTGCTCCACTTTACCCTTGATACGTACCTTATATGTCTAAGTGTTAAGCAAGGAGGTATCAAGTACCATTTTTTTCAAGTCTTTGGTATGACACGACCTGGGATTGAACCCAGGTCTCCCAGAAATGATACTGTATTAGAACTAAATATTTCTAAAAAAGCTAGCACAGTATGGTGTTTTTTACCAATAGATGATATTTTTTAACCAATGTATGATGTTTTTTACCGATGTTTATTATACAACTAAAACTTTGCTGTCTATTCTCATAGAAAACTTGTTTTTATAAAATTTGAATTATTTAGACATCAAAACAAATCGAAGAACTCATTTTCAAAAGCGAAATACAATTAAAAAATTTTAATCCTAAATTACATTATAAAAATATGGAGTCGATTTTCCGAGAAACACTATTTTATGAAAATTTGGTGAAAATTTGAAATATGCAACCTTCTAAATTTTTTTACAGTTATTATTATTATTTCATTATTAAATAATGAACTACGGAAATTAAGATTATAGAAAACAATAACAACGACAAAAACAAAAAAAAAATCGTGTGAATTTATTCTATTTATTTTTAAAAGCTGGTTTTAATTTTCCATGAAAATGCATGCTAAAACGGTACCTGATTTGTTGCTTGACTCCTACTTAGTTATGGGGTGTCGTATGTTTTACAAGAAATTCTAAGATCTGATACCGTAATCTAAGACAAGGGATGTTTTACCTTGAACGGGTATTGCAAATTTAACCCCCTTATAAAACTTGAAACAACTTTTCGTTTCGATAGATAGATAGATAGATAGATATTAAAAGATCGAGATAGATAGATAGATAGATAGATAGATAGATAGATAGATAGATTTTTAATCTCAGTTGCCTAGAAATTATAATCCGAAGACTTTTGGTAAAAAAAAAAACCCAAAAAATAAAAATGTTATTGTGGTTCCTATTCCTAAGAATTACATTATTTAAAATTTAAAAGAACTTAAATCACTCAAATAATTTGGAAAATTTCTATACAATCCCTGACTTACTGAAACCTTAAAAGAGTTTTTTTTCTCAGTTTTATTTATTTATTTATTCATTTTTATTTTCAATTTATTTGATTTGAACGGGAAATTATTTGAAAGAAAAAATAAATAAAATGAAAAAAATTCATGAAAATGTCTTCTTTTTTTACTTAAATGAACGAAAAAATAATTAATGTGACCCATTCTCTCTCATATATATATATATATATATATATATATATATATATATATATATATGTATGTATGTATGTATGTATGTATATAATACCTTAGAAGCCAGAAATAATCTACCGAGGTTTCACCTACTGGATCATCAGGATAATTCTGAATTTAATTTCGCTTTTCTTTGCGTATTGAGCACTTACAGCTTAGGTAATTCTGTCGGTGTTTTTTCTTTTGGCTCGTCATTGCGATAATGGTTAACTATTTTCAATCAGTACGAATGTTTGTAGTCTTTATATATATATATATATATATATATATATATATATATATATATATATATATATAATCGTGTTGCTATTAGCGTTTATTGCAAGCCTCTTCATATACGAATTGAGGTCTCGGTAGCCGTTGAACGGATGTATGTAAACAAGAGTAATTGTGAGTCATAACCGTTTAAGATTTACTTCACAGCTTATAGCTCCTTGTGGCTGAATGGTTAGAGGCTTGGCTTGGCGTTTGAGTCAATCAGGTTTCGATCCCAGTTACGGGAAGCTAATGTCTAGTCACACTGATGAGTTCTGATAGAACGAAATAGATCTGTCTGTGGATGACTATATATATATATATATATATATATATATATTTAAAATAGGAAGGTCCACGAAGAGATTTGGAATTTATTTATTTTGTTCTTACATACGTGTTATAAAATTATATTTTTCCAGCTCGTTGCTTTCGTCAGAGAACATGTGTGGCACAAGGCCTTTTAAATGGGATACTCAATGAGACTTGAACTCACTCTTGTTTCCAGTATAAACAGGTGTGAGTTCAAGTCTCATTGAGTATCCCATTTAAAATGCCTTGTGCCACACATGTTCTCTGATGAAAGCAACAAGCTGGAAATATATATATATATATAACACGTATGTAAGAACAATATAAATAAATTCCAAAAATACAAATCTCTTCCTATTTTAAATATATCCTGATTCTTTCTTTAGACCTACAACAACCATCTTTATATATATATATATATATATATATATATATATATATATATATATATATATATAAGTAAGGGAGGAAGTAAATCCGAAATTATGAAGAAAAGTTGAAAAAACAAAAGTAATCCAAAATTTGATGTATTTATTATGAAAGTCGACGTTGAATGTTTCGGTAAATCTTTGTTTTTATACGCATTTTCTTTTCTCCTGTTATTTCATCAACGATCCCTTACAATTTTGACAACATTTTTTATAAATTTAAACTCCTGAAGAATGTTATTACAACCGAAACGTTCAACGTCGACTTTCATAATAAATTCATCAAATTTTAGACAACTTCGTTTTTTCAATATTTCTTCATATATATATATATATATATATATATATATATATATATATATATCCGTATTTATATATATATATATATATATATGTTTATATATATATATATATATATATATATATATATATATATATATATATGTATGTATGTATATATATATATATCCGTATTTATTTTATTTGTATGCACCAATAAGTGCTTTTGTGGAATTCATTGCCTCAAAATTTGACTGTTTTTATTGTAATGGCAGTCGTGAGATTTCAGGTTAACTATATTCGGATGAGGTCGCTTTAAATTTTGCTTAGTATCAAAGTGTTTTGTATGTTTGCATGATATTACTTGTTCTTAGAGTATTTGCATATTGTTATTATTCTCTGTTCATTCTGTCTTTACTCATAGGTTCTAACAAAAAGTAACCAGAAAAGAAGTTATGACTTGAAAGGAGAAAATTATATATATTGATAGTATTCTGTCCTAGTTATGATATTCAGATTCTTGCTAAATATCGAGAAGAGCTCTCGTATACGATGGAAGAAAAGAGAATCCCCCATGACGTAACTGCTAATGTTCTGAACAGCGACATCGTAGTAAGCTATTTTGAACCCCAGTCGTGCTATTATGTTCACTTTAGGACTAATACTCTTAGGCTTTATCCACTCTGTTATAGGTTAAATAGTACTCATCTGCAATAGTACTAACCACGTTCAATAGTATTCATCTACATTTGTATTCATCCACAACAGTATTCATCTACAATAGTACTCATCAACAATAGTATTTATCTACAATAGTATTCATCAATAACAGTATTCATCAACAATAGTATTCTACAAAAGTGTATTCATCTACAAGAGTACTCAACAACAGTATTCATCTACAATAGTACTGATCAATAACAATAATAGTATTCATCTACCATAGTACTCATCAGCAACAGTATTCATGTACAATAGTATTCATGAACAACATTGTCGATCTAAAATAGTATTCTTCAACAACAGTATTCATCTACAATAGTACTCATAAACAATAGTATTCATCTACTATAGTGTTCATCAACAACAGTATTCATCTACAATAGTACTGATCAATAACAATAATAGTATTCACCTACCATAGTACTCATCAGCAACAGTATTCATGTACAATAGTATTCATGAACAACATTGTCGATCTAAAATAGTATTCTTCAACAACAGTATTCATCTACAATAGTACTCATAAACAATAGTATTCATCTACTATAGTATTCATCAACAACATTATCGATCTACAATTGTATTCTTCAACAATAGTAGTCATCTACAAGGATGGTTTTAGCATTAAAAAACCAACGAATGTTGGTAAGCTATTAAACAAAGAAAGAAACCATTCGATGAAAGAATTACTAAATTTTCGCGTATCCGCGTACATCTGTAAAATAAACTATTTTTCGTCTTTTTTCTCTTCTCCAAAGTCGCTGATTTCTTTCTTTCTTTCTTTCTTTCTTTCTTTCTCGTCAGCTCCCCTATCATTTTTCCTCTTCTTCTTCACTTCTTCTTTTTCTCCTTCTTCTACTCTCTCTCTCTCTCTCTCTCTCTCTCTCTCTCTCTCTCTCTGAAGAATTTCCTTCTTCACTAACTTGTTTTAATGATATTTTCATTCTCGGCTTCATTTGCCGTGTATCATTGCGCACAACCAGGGTCAAAGTATAACGATATCCCAAATTTGGAAGGAAAAGTCAAACTAAACATTCACAATATAAGACCCGGGAGAAAAGAGTCAGAAAATTGCCTTCAAATCACTGCCATTTGTTTATGTTCACTGGGACGCCATCTTGTGAGCAACAATGTTACCATTGCTGTTTTAGCCAACCCAATTCACGTCCAAACAAATGTTTCGTTTGTGTTTCATTTTTTTTTTATTTTCCTTTGATTAAATATTTGAAATTCTAAGAATAAACAGCAAATAAAGAAGTCCGTTGTGTCCAGATGTGAGAAACAGCAAAAAAAACTTTAAACAGACGCGAGCTGAAATTTGGCACTTGTACTGCAAAAAAAAAAAAAATTGCTGGAGAATTTCATTTCACGTGAATACTTGTTGAAATTTTGTTGATTCACAAACACATATTTGAAACAGAATCTTAAATATTTATATTTGAGGGAAGATTCTATAGCGCCCGAGTTACAATGGATATTCTAGTCATTTTTACATTTTATATTGAAATAATCACCTTATTCAAGTCTTGAACGACGAGTTTCTGCAAAAGTGACTCTCACCACTGATGTTCCCACTAAAACAAGACACCTGAATTGTGTTTTGATGTTTTCTTTTTTCTTATAACTCATTTGCATTGAATTCTATTTTTGACACGGTTGAGTTAGATTCAATTATGATCAGAAATTATATAGGTCTATTATACTCAGATGAGGGCTTCAGTGTCTAGACATGAAAATTGGAGTTGTATGATGGAGATTGGAGAGTATATGAAGAAGAGTGACAAAAATAATAAAAAGAGTTACAGAAAGAGATTAAAAGATAAGGATTAACTATTTTACTCGAAACAAGAATGACAGGTGATCTAATTGAAAATTTCAAAGTAATTAATGGAATTTTTAATTATGGTAGATATTTTTTAATATTTCTCCTCGATCTTAAAATTTACTGTCCAAACAAATTTTTAAAAACTAAATCTCTTAACCAGTTGGAATTTTTTTCTTATAGATTTTTTTCTTATAGATTTTTGGAACAAATAGCCTAATCAGATCAAAAGCAATACCGTAAAACAGTTAAAATTGAATTGGATGATTTCAGAAGAAAAAATAGTAAGAAAAAGAATTTAAGAGGACATTTTGGGGAACTATCCGATGAATTACTTAACCGAATATAATCTGTATAAAGATATCGCATTAGTATTGTCTGTGTTTTTTAAAAGGTTGATGAGAAAAGATTGTAAAAAAGGGGATAAATAATAATAAGAAGAATAAGAATAATAATAATAAGAAGAAGAAGAAGAATAATAATAATAATAATAATAATAATAATAATAATAATAATAATAATAATAATAATAATAATAATAATAAGAAGAAGAAGAAGAAGAAGAAGAAGAAGAAGAAGAAGAAGAAGAAGAAAATTAAAGAGATATCAACAAAGAATAAAACAATACAGACAAAATATGACATTCCAAACCAACGAAAGACAATTCTATCAACAACTGGGCGGAGATGACACGAAAATATACCAAAAACCGTTGAATTACTTATTCAAATATAATCTGTGTATAGATATTGCATTAATATTGTTTTTGTTTTTTAAAAGGTTGATGCGAGAAGATTGTAAAAAGGGGAGACGCCTAAGGATGCATAAATAATAATAATAATAATAATAATAAATTATTATCATTATTATTGTTATTATTATTATTATTATTATTATTAAATAATAATAATAATAATAATAATAATAATAATAATTCCGCCTGAATAAACTAAGTTCAACTTAGAGTTGAATTCCTAAAGAATCTTAACAAATACTTATTTCCTTTTATTTTCTATTATGGATTCCAAATATTAAGCACTAAAATAAGCACACTGAATATATTTTGGCTAAAAGGTTTGAATTGTCTTTTCAGAAAAAAAAAAAAATTGGTAGTTTTAAAATGTTGGTAGCTGAGTGCTGATCATCGCTGAATGCATGACCCTACTTTGCAAAAATGTATCTTTGATTTAAAATACCCAGGGACCTTGTTCAAGGTCTTTTCATAGAGATCTGCTAGATGATAAAGTTAGTTCTATCTCTCCTACCAACGCCATCTATCAGTTTTAAGAACAGAGAATGCAAATTCTGATTGGTTGGTTGGTTGGTTGGGGTTTTATGGCATATCAACCCCTTGTGGGTTATTCATAACCAAATTCTGTTTTTACATATATAACTAGTAAGCGAATAATTTTTAAGTAACTTTATTTTTAAATGAGTTATTTGAGTTCATTTGTTTACACATAGCTTGATTGTTTAAAGTATTCCTATCTAACGCAAATAATTCTATTTAATATTAATCATTTGGTTGTAGACAGGTAAATGGTTTCAAGTACTCCTATCAAATTTTAATAATCCTATTCAAAATTAATCATTTGTGTGCATACAGTTAAATAGCTTCAAGTATTCATTTCAAACACTGATAATTCTATTTGATATTAATCATTTGTTTGCATAAAGTTAAATAGCTTCACGTATTCCTTTCAAACACTGATATTTCTATTTGATATTAATCATTTGTGTGCTTACAGTTATATGGTTTCAAGTATTTCTATCTAGTTTTGATAATTCTATTTAATATTAATCATTTGTTTGCACGGTTAAATTTTTTCAAGTATTGCTATTTAACATGTGTAATTCAATTCATCAAGTATTCCTATGTAATATAAATAATTTTCAGACAGCTGTATGATTTCAAATGACTAATTATGATAAACCTTAGTAAATGATTGATCAGTTCTAATTGAGCTGGGATTGGACTTTAATGCGGATCAAAGTGGAGTAATGGAAAGGAAGGGGTACTCCACATTCCCCAAAAACTCAGGACTAGAGCTTGATTATCAAATGTGGTTTAGTAACATACTCAGGATACTCGTTATGGTGAGGTGGTTGGAAGATTGACGCAACACAAACTTCCACTTACTTTATTTAGCTTTGTGCCAGATTAAGTTTAGTAAATATTTATTAGTGTGTCTAATATTACCAGGTGTGCTTATTTATTAACCATTTTTCTTTTATTGTATGTTTTCAATTCCTGAGAACAAAAGTTTAGAAAGTTTTAAATACTGATTCCCATAAAAGTTAGACTCCAAACATTTGGCGCTAGATTTTCTTATGACAAAATTGTCTGACGCAAGTAATCTCTTTCTGCATTCTCTGCCCCAACACTGAGACTGCTATGTTTCCTTTTTCGATGTTATCATTTTTCTCGAAGACTGGGTGGTAAGACCGCTGACACATTGACAAAATCACAAGAACTGATCCTTAACAACCACAAACAAGGCGGGGGAAGAAAAAAAGAGTTTAGGAAATAAAAATGAAAAGCTGGATTGATTGGTGTATTTATCTAACTTGACATTGCTTGCATCGCTTACAAAGTCACATGATTTCTAAGATGCCAGGCTTAAGATTTATGTTCTTTCATTCATTAAGATATCACCTATCAGCAATCAACAGCCTCACTAATCGTAATGTTACCGAGATCTGACAAGATTTGCTTGAATTGACACGTCTGATTTAGATTATTATTATTAGTGTTATTATTATTATCATTATTATTATTATTATTATTATTATTATTGTTGTTGTTGTTGTTGTTGTTTCGTCGTTTTATTATCACCCTCATAGTTATCATCGTCATTGACGACAACAACGACCATAAATAATAATAATAATAATAATAATAATAATAATAATAATAATAAAGTAAGTAAGTTGGCGACCTTAGTCGAGGGTAACACGAAGGCTCCCTTTTCAATAGCTACTACACCGACGTGTAAGCGAGGACGCAACTTCATTCTCTGGATTGTTTCACTTTACCCTTAATCCTTACCTTATAATGCTGAGTATTAAGCAAGGCGACATCAAGTACCATTTTTTGAGTCTTTGGTATGACTCGACCTGGGATTGAACTCCGGTCTCCCCGACACTTAGCGAACACTCTACTCATTAGACCAATGGCCTGGTTAATAATAATAATAATGATAATAATATGGATCAATAATATGACAAGAGAACTAGAAGGACTCGAAGAAGGCCCCAAAGCGGAAATAGATATCGAATTACTCAAAAAGACACTAAAAAAGATATCAAACTAGAAAACGCCAGGACATGATGGAATACATGGATTCTGGTTCAAGAAATTCACCTCCGTTCACGACAGACTAGCACTAGAAATGAACAGATGCCTACAAGATGCGCAAGTACCTGACTGGATGACCAAAAGAAAGACCACATTGATCCAAAAGGACCCAAGTAAAGGAACTGCTCTAAACAATTATAGACCCATAACTTGTTTACAGATGATGTGGAAAATATTAGCAGCACAAATAAGGGAAAAGATATACTACTCACTAATAAGCCGCGGATTGTTACCTAATGAACAGAAAGGATGTCGAAAAGGATCCAGAGACACAGCAGAATTACTCTACATAGATAAACACATCCTAAATGAAAGCAAGAACAGACGGAAAAATCTAGCTATGGCCTGGATAGACTACAAAAAAGCATACGATATGGTTCCACAAAGATGGATAATAAACTGTTTCAAAATGTACAAAATATCACACGAAACCATAAATTTCATCGAAAAAAACATGAAAAACTGGAGAGTTGAATTAACAGCAGGAGGAAAAAGCTTGGCTGAAACAAAGATCCAAAGAGGGATTTTCCAAGGAGATGCACAATCACTCCTACTATTCATAATTGGCATGATGCAACTAAACCACATACTCAGAAAATGCACGGCCGGATACAAACTTAGTAGATCGCAAGAAAAGGTCAACCACCTAATGTACATGGATGACATCAAACTATTTGCAAAAAATTAAAAAGAACTGGAAACCCTAATACACACAATTAGAATATACAGCCAAGACATAGGGATGGAATTTGGCATTGAAAAATGCGCCCTGCTCGTCATGAAAAGTGGCAAACGACATCTAACTGACGGAATAGAACTACCAAATCAAGACAAGATCAGAACGCTTGCAGAAAACGTGACCTACAAATACTTAGGAATCTTGGAGGCTGACACCATCAAACAAGTCGAAATGAAAAACAAAATTCAAAAAGAATATCTCAGGAGAACTAGAAAACTACTCGAGACAAAACTCAACAGCAGAAACCTTATCAAAGGAATAAATACTTGGGCTGAACATCTCGTTAGATACTCGGGACCCTTTCTCAAGTGGACCAGAAATGAACTTAGACAAATGGATCAAAGAACTAGAAAACTAATGACCATGCACAAGGCGTTACATCCCAGAGACGACGTGGACAGACTATATGTATCAAGAAAAGAGGGAAGAAGAGGACTAGCCAGCATCGAAGACAGCGTTGACGCATCCATACAACAACTCGAAGACTTCATAGAAAAACACGAAGGAGGACTGATAACGGCCATCAAAAACAATACTGACAACACGATAGATAACAGAATGACAAAAACTAGGAAACAAAAATGGGAGGAAAAACAACTCCATGGGCGCTTTAAACGACAAATAAACAACATCTCGCACGACAAAACCTGGACATGGCTAAGAAAAGGAAACTTTAAGAGAGAAACAGAATCTCTCCTAATGGTAGCACAAAACAGCGCCATTAGGACCAACCATATCAAAGCGAGGATAGATAAGACACAACAAAATAGCAAGTGCAGACTATGTGGTAACAGAGATGAAACCATCAATCACATAATAAGCGAATGCAGCAAATTGGCACAGAAGGAGTACAAGGCTAGACATGACTGGGTGAGCAAGGTGATCCACTGGGAAATTGCAAGAAATTTAAATTTGACCATGCAAACAAATGGTATATGCACAACCCAGAACCTGTCCTAGAAAATGATACACACAAACTCCTGTGGGACTTTGATATACAAACGGATCACCTAATCTCGGCCCGAATACCAGATCTTATAATAATCAACAAAAAAAAAGAGAATCTGCAAAATTGTCGACTTTGCTGTCCCGGCGGACCACAGAATAAAACTAAAAGAATGTGAAAAGAGAGATAAGTACCTCGACCTTACTAGAGAATTGAAAAAACTATGGAACATGAAGGTAACAATTATACCAATTGTGATTGGTGCCTTTGGCACGGTAACTAAATGATTATTAAAGGGCCTGGAAGATTTGGAAGTTGGCGACCGAGTGGAGACCATCCAAACAACAGCATTATTGAAAACTGCCAGAATACTGAGAAGAGTCCTGGAGACTTGAGGAAACTTGCTGTCACTCAATCTCCAGTGAAATACCATCAGCTTACGCTGATGTGAAAACTCTAATGAGTAAATAACAATTATATAAATGGTAAAAAAGAAACATGAAACTAGACAGGACTGAGTGGGAAAGTTAATCCACTGGGAATTGTGCAAGAGATAAAAATTTGACCATACTATTAAATATGGCCTAATCGGCTGGAGCTTCAGAATACACCGACTGTATCTCTGCAGAGAAGTATGATTCCACCAACAAGTGTTCAGAATATGACACAAAACAATCTGATGGTGAGGCTTCAGTAATGCTTGAGTTTTGTGGAATATGGAGTATCCTTTCATTGCCATCACTCACAGGTTCACTCTGACCCGGAGTGGTAGCACATGATATGGGTCAAATACAACTGTTTTATAGTTTAACTATTTACTTATGCTAAACTGATTCGTTTGAAATAGAATTGTTTGATCATTTACTAGTGTGTAAACAAATGACGAATGTTAAATTGAACTGTTAGTGATACATTGCAATACTTGAAACATTTAACTAGGTGCAAACAAATTATTGATTGTAAATAGAATTATTCGTATTAGATAGAAATAAGTGAAACCATTTAACCGTGTCAAAAAATTACCTCAGGTTCGTTTCAAAATGTTATTTACAAGATGTGTTTAGAAATCATATATTTAATATATATGTATAAAAAGAATTTGGCATTAAATGACCTACAATGTTGATATGCCATTAAATCAAACCAAGCCAAACCATCAAATAGTATTTATACAAACCGGAATCCTTCCCAGAAAATGAGACCCATAAAAATTCTCTGGGATTTTGAGATGCAACTGAGTCAGCCAATCTCGTTTAGAAGGCCAGACCTTGTGTTAACTAAAAAGAAAATAATTTTCATCTTTTGGGTTTTTCTGTTTTTGCAGACCGCAAAGTAAAAATGAAAAAAACGAAAAAATAGTCAAATGCTTGGATTTTGTAAGAGTGCTCAAAAGAAAAAAAGAACAAGCTGCAAAACATAAAAGTGCGGTAATACCAATTGTTGTTAGTGCGCTTGGATCGGTCCCCCAAAGGCTTGGGGCAGGGGGAAAGAATGAAGAGACAAGACATCAGAGATAGAATTGAAACCATAAAGGCTACATTATTGTTAAGAACGGCTAGAATACTCAGAAGAATCCAGGAGGCCTGAGGACACTTGCTGTCACTCAAACTCCAATGTGTGAAATGATAATAACGAAAAACAGGAAACGACATATGATAGAAGGAATAGAACTACCAAACAAAGAAAAAATCAGAATGCTCGGAGAAAAGGAAACTTACAAATACTTAGGAATATTAGAAGCGAATACCATCAAACAAGTGGAGATGAAAGAAAAAAATTTAAAAGAGTATCTCAGAAGATGATGGACAGCTATCGATAGGCTATCGATCATATGGAAGTCAGACTTGACCGATAAAATGAAACGCAGTTTCTTCCAGGCAGCGGTCGTATCGATACTGCTCTATGGATGCACTACTCTGATGCTAACTAAACGGCTGGAGAAGAAGCTAGACGGCAATTACACAAGAATGTTGCGAGCAATATTGAACAAGTCCTGGTAGCAACACCCTACAAGGCACCAACTATACGGCCACCTGCCTCCTATCACGAAAACTATCCAAGTTAGACGAAGCTCATAAGTGATGTACTCCTATGGACCTCCACATATGGCCGAGCAAAAGCAGGACGACCAGCTCGAACATACATACAGCAGCTGTGTGGGGATACGGGATGTAGCCCTGAAGATCTGCCAGAGGCGATGAACGATAGGGAGAAGTGGAGAGAGAGGGTCAGGGATATCCGTGATGATGATGATGATGATCTCAGGATACTTAGGAAACTACTCGAAGCCAAACTATATAATAGAAATGGATAAACCCCTGGGATTTCCACCTCCTAAGATACTCGGAACCATTCTTGACCGAACCAAGAACTTAAAGAACTGAACAAGAGAACAAGAAAACTCATGACGATGCATAAGGCCTAACATCCTGAAGATGACGTAGATAGACAGTATGTGTCAAGAAAAGAAGGAGGTAGAGGACTCATCAATATTGAAAATAGCGTTGATGCATCGATACAAAGACGCGAAGTATACATTAAAAACACAGAGGAAGACTGACTACAGCGACCAGAAACAATACTGACATCATAAGGATCAACAGAACGGAAATAACCAGAAAACAAAAATGGGAATTCTAAAGGGTTCCTTTTCTTAGGGAACCCTTCAGAGAAAACCTGCATCTCTTCTGATAGCAGCACAAAACAACTATGTCAAAGCAAAAATAGACAAGACGCAACAAAATAGCAGACGTAGGTTATGTGGTGATAGAGATGAAACAATCAATTAAATAATAAGCGAATGCAGTTAGCTCAAAAAAAGTATAAGTGTGGGTGGGAAAGGTGATCCGCTGGAAATTGTGCAAGAAACTGAGATTTAAACATTCCATCGAATTGTATATGCACTAACTAGAATCTGCCCTGAAGAACGAGACACGAAATTCTCTGGTATCTTAAGATACAAACAGATCACCTAATCCCGACAAGAAGATTAGATCTGGTGGTAATGAACAACAAAAAAGAGAATCTGCCGAATAATGGATTTTGTCGTACCGGCAGACCACAGAGTGAAATCAAAGAAAATGAAAAGAGAGACAAATACTTAGACCTTGACAGAGAGCTAAAAAATTATGGAACATAAAAGTGTCGGTGATACCAATTAAAAGTGGTACGGTTCCCAAAGTCTTGGTAAGGAGCCTGGAAGAGGTGAAAATCGCTGGAGGAACCGAGACCATCCAAACTACAGCATTACTAAGATCGGCCAGAATACTGGGAAGAGTCCTGGAGACTTGAGGAGGCTTGCTGTCACTCAGACTCCAATGAAAGACCATCGGCTAACGCTGGTGTGAAAATCTCACAAGGAGTAATTATTATGTTTATTAGTGTTCGCCCGGGAGACTGGGGTTCAATCCCAGGTCGAGCCATACCAAAGACTCAAAAAATGATACTTGATATCTCCTTGCTTAACACTTAGCATTATAAGGTTAGGATCAAGGGCAAAGTGGAGCAATCCAAGGAAAGGAGTTGAGCCCTTTCCTACACTTTCGTGTTATAGCTATTGAAAAGGGAGCCTTCGTGTTACCCTCGACTAAAGGGAGACAACTTTACTTACTTTCTTATTTCTTATTATTTAGGGCTGAGCCAAATGTATTCATCTGTATTAATGTTATAACGATTTCCAGCAGTAATTTCTATGCTAACTTGGGCCTTAGGAAAAACAAGAATCCACTTTTCTTTTATTCCTTATATTTATCCTATTTACCAACCCCTCCGCTCGGGCAGGATATGACACAAGGTCAATTTTTAAGCGGAGTTTAACAGATTTGAATTCAGAGTTTTCCTTCTCCTAGACTAGTTGCCTAACCAAGGCTGAAGAACCAATTCTGTCCTACTATTTACCCATAGATGGAGGGAGAATAATTGGATTCATACCTTTCCCAAAGGTATTAGTGCAATGAGAAATGCAATCAGTTTCGTCCGGGATTTGAACTCGTGTCGCCGTGTCCATTTCCTACGACGATAACCATTACACCACGGGCACCTTTTCTTTTATTCCATTCCAATCCACTATGTTTGACAAAAAAGAAGGTTGTTTTCTTTATTTGATAGTGTTTTGAGACCGAAACTTACCTGCATCATGGACTCTTCCAGCACTATATTACTAGCCTAGTAATATCCTAATACGGGAGTAGTATCGTAACACCAGTAGCAGTAGTACAAAACTACTAGAAGTACAACTACCAATATTGGACACTATCCTTTGTAACTTTTGTTAATATATCTTTCTTGCCTCTAAACTGTGTTCCGTGTTTTTTTTGCTGTGTACCGACTTTGGGTCCACATCAGATAGTATATCAACCTTTGCTGGTTATTCAATACCAAAGCCATCCTTGTAGACGTACATTAGTAGTACTATTTAACTCATAACTGGGGCGGAGGGATAAAAGGGTTCATATTTTTCACAAGGGTTTTTGTCCGAAAGTGAACGTAATAGCGTAAGTAGAATTCGAACCCGCTTGCTACGATCTCGCAGTCCAATACGTTTTCCACAACTCCAAGCTCCCCGGAAATGAAATAGAATAGTGAGCATTTGGGGAAATTATAAGTCTATATTTAATCCACTTACATAGGCAATAAAGAAAAAAGCTGTTATACCAATTATCATTTTTAAGGCTTAAAAGATTTTTTTTTTTTAATTTCATTATTTGAACTCTGTTTTATTCTCATGAATGATGGTATGATTTTCAAAACTGATATTTATTACCTTTGATAAAGTAGATCGTAAAAGAAAAAAGATATAAAACTGAGAAAAATACGATGTTGAATTTCATTTGCGTAAAAGAAATCTCAAACTGAATAATTTAATTTTAAAAATAATAATATGTTTAAAATAAATCGAGGCATATATGTTTTTACCAATACCTCTCACTACGCTCAGGATAAGACACGTGGCCAATTTTTATGAGGAGTACAGCTTGTTTGAGTTCAGGGTTTTTCTTCTAATCTGGTTGCCGAGGCAAAGCTAAAAAGCCTTGTTTGCGATACCATTTCTTCTAGACTGGTTGCCGTTGCATGGCTAAAAAGCCTTGTCTGTGATACCATTTCTTCGAGACTGGTTGCCATCGCATGGCTAAAAAGCCTTGTCTGTGATACCATTTCTTCGAGACTGGTTGCCGTCGCATGGCTAAAAAGCCTTGTCTGTGATACCATTTCTTCGAGACTGGTTGCTGTCGCATGGCTAAAAAGCCTTGTCTGTGATACCATTTCTTCGAGACTGGTTGCTGTCGCATGGCTAAAAAGCCTTGTCTGTGATACCATTTCTTCGAGACTGGTTGCCGTCGCATGGCTAAAAAGCCTTGTCTGTGATACCATTTCTTCGAGACTGGTTTCTGTCGCAAGACTAAAAAGCCTTGTCTTCAATACCATTTACCGTAACTGAAATTCACGTCATTCTCAAGAGAATAAGAACGAAGTGAAAACGCAAATATCTTCATCCAGGGTTTGAACTTGGCTCGCTGAGTTTATTTTTGACAATGATAACTGATACACTTGGTAGGTTCGTGCACGATAAAAGTTGTTTTTTAAGCTTTATTTTAATTATATGAAGAGTACTTCCCCTAAAGTGTGGGTTGCGCTTGTCATTTTCTTTTGAATTCTATTTAGGTATGACTTTTAACGGTTTTTAGGTGCTTTTCTCTCCCTTTTCTTATGTCTAAGAGCACTTTTACTCACTGTTTTTTATTCTTCATTTTGATAATTTCTATCTTATAATGTTTATATTTTTATTGATTTTTGACGGGTATGTCGTCATCTGCTGATGCTGATACTTCAATCAGGACGCAGATTTTGATTTGGTTTGGTTTGGTTTTATGGCATATCAACCATTGTTGGATATTTAATACCAAATCCTCTTTATACGTATATATTAAATATATATTTTTATATATTTTTTTTTATTTTAATTAAATTAAAACTAAATATAGAGTCCCATGGGAAACCTTAGCGGTGAGAGAAAAACGTGCACTAGTGAAAACAGCCTCCAAAAACTATCGAAAAAACCCAACAAACACAAATGCCTTAAAACTAAAAACGGCACAATATCAATTAGCAGGCATATATATAAAGGAAAAGACAGAATACATTCAAAATCAGATAGATAAGATCAGAGACTCGGTAGAAGATAGACAATCTAGAATTGCCTGGCAAACAATAAACGAAGTGAGCAGAAGAAAGAACACAGCCAAAGCAAAACTTAAAGCAGCAAACCAACAAGAAAGAATAAAACTGTGGAAACAGCACTTCGAAAACTTACTTGGAAACCCACCAAAAATAACGCATGAACCAATCACCAGAATAATTAGCAAACAATTAGACATTAAACTTGGACCGTTCACACAAGGAGAACTCGACTCGGTTCTTAAAAAAATTAAAAATAGGAAAGCTGCAGGACTGGACGAAATTCCCCCGGAAGTATGGAAGACCAGACAATTCGACGACATACTGCTCCGACACTGCAACGCAGTATACAATCAAAATCCGATAGATAGATGGACGAAGGGATGCATACTCCCCTTCCCTAAAAAGGGGGACCTCGGATTAGCCAAAAACTACCGAGGCATAACACTTACATCCATAGCTGCCAAAATCTACAATGCCCTACTACGAAACCGAATAGAACCCAAAATCGACAACATACTTAGAAAAAACCAAAATGGCTTCCGAAGAAATAGATCTACGACCTCACAAATACTAACCATCCGCAGAATCCTTGAGGGTGTACGGGCAAAGAACCTACAAGCGACATTAATATTTGTCGACTTTACCAAGGCTTTCGACTCCATTCACAGAGAAAAGATGGAACAAATCCTACTAGCGTACGGCATACCTAAAGAAACCGTAGCGGCAATAACGATTCTCTATAGAAACACTAAAGTAAAAGTACGATCACCAGATGGAGACACAGAATACTTCGACATTGTAGCAGGAGTACTACAAGGGGACACGCTGGCTCCGTATCTCTTTATCATTTGTCTAGACTACGTACTTAGAACATCGATTGACAAAATCAAAGAGAATGGCTTCGAACTGACGAAGAAAAGAAGCAGAAGATATCCCGCAACAACAATTACCGACGCCGACTACGCCGATGACATAGCGATACTGGCAAATACACCTGACCAAGCCGAAACTCTTCTGCATAGCCTGGAACGAGCAGCAGCAAGCATAGGCCTCCATGTTAATGCACACAAAACGGAATATATGTGCTATAACCAAACGGGGGACATCTCCACTCTAGAAGGAACCCCTCTTAAACTAGTAGACAAATTCACGTACCTAGGAAGCAGCGTCGAATCAACCGAAAAGGACATCGAAACGAGGTTAACGAAAGCATGGACAGCTATCAATAGGCTATCGACTATATGGAAATCAGACCTAACCGATAAAATGAAACGCAGTTTCTTCCAGGCAGCGGTCACATCGATACTGCTATATGGATGCACTACATGGACGCTAACAAAACGGCTGGAGAAGAAACTAGATGGCAATTACACAAGAATGCTGCGTGCAATCCTCAACAAGTCCTGGCAGCAACACCCCACAAGACACCAACTGTACGGCCACCTGCCCCCTATCACGAAATCTATTCAAGTTAGGCGAACCAGACATGCAGGACATTGCTGGAGAAGCAGAGATGAACTCATAAGAGATGTACTCTTATGGATCCCCACACACGGCCGCGCAAAAGCAGGACGACCAGCACGAACGTACATTCAGCAGCTATGTGAGGATACAGGTTGTTGTCCTGAAGACCTACCTAGGGCGATGAACGATAGGGAGGAGTGGCGAGAGAGGGTCAGGGATATCCGTGCTGCCAGCACGATATGATGATGATGATGAAATATATATGATTTGGTTTGGTTTGGTTTGATGGCATATCAACTGTTGTAGGTCATTTAATTCAAACTTATCTTCATACGTATATATTAAATATATATAATTTGGTTTGGTTTGGTTTGATGGCATATCAACCATTGTAGGTCATTTAATACCGACTCCTCTTTATACTTATAAATCAAATATAAATGTTTTGGTTGGGTTTGGTTTTATGGCATATCAACCATTGTTGGTTATTTAATGCCAAATCCTGCTTTTACATATACATCAAATATATGGTTTGGAAACACATTTTTCTGATACATACACTTCAATGATCAAACAGTTCTATTTCTAACAATTCAATTTAGAATAAATCAAAGTTAAATGGTTCCAACTGTCACTATGTATAACAAAAAATTCAATTAAACATCAGTGATATTTACGCTTTCTGCATAGAATTTTCTGTCTCGGCCTTCAAATGGAAAAAAAGTACTTTTTTCTTTTAAATTATTGTGGTTGGTTGGTTGGTTGGTTGGGTTTTATGGCATATCAACCTTTGTAGGTTATTTAACGCCAAATCCATTTTTATGTAAATAATTTCAGATAATTCAGTTCAGCATAAGTACACAGTTTAGACGTCAAAAACAGTTCTATTTCGAGCAACCCAGTTCAGCACTAGTACGCAGTTCCAATGTCAAAACAGTTCTATTTTAAACAATTCAGTTTAGCATAAATACGCAATTTAAATGCAAAAATCAGTATAGTGAAAGAAACACGGTTTAGTTCTATTTAACCCATAGATAGGACCCTTATCAGGTGCTACCACTCCGGGCCAGAGTGGACCTGGGAGCAATGGCAATGAAGGGGTACTCCGCATTCCCCAAAGCTCCAGCATTGCTGGAACCTCACCATCAGATTGTTTAGTGTCATATCCAGGACACTCGTTGGGGGGGGGTCTTACCCCTCTGCAGAGAAGCAGTCGGTGTATTCTACAGCCCCAGCCGACTGGGCAATTAAATTATTGTATCCTCTTCGAATCTGTACAGAAACAATAGTAATAGTAGTATCTAAATAAATTAGTTCAAACTCATTTAAAAATGAAATTACCAAGAAACTATTCACTTAGAAATCATATATGTATATCTATCTAAATGCATACAAACAAATGACTGATGATAAATTGTTACTATTACATAGCAATACTTGAAACCATTTAACTGTGTGCAAAGACAAAATGAGCTCAGGCTCGTATAAAAATGTTATAAACAACATGTGTTTGCAAATCATATCAATTTAATATATATGTATAAAGAGGAATTGGCATTAAATAACCAACAATATTTGACATGCCATAAACCAAACCAAACCTCTTCGAATCATTTACATAGTTTAGTGTGCATCATTCCACCCACTCCCAAACCTGTTATCTAACTCCCATTTGACAACCCAGTCGACTGGGGCAGCAGAATACACCGAATGCATATCTGCAGAGGGGTAAGACCCCACCAACTAGTGTTCTTGATATGACATTAAACAATCTGATTGCAAGACCCCAGCCTTGGAGATTTGGGGAATGTGTAGTACCTCTTCATTGCCTTTGCTCTCAGATCCACTCTGTGGAGTGGTAGCACCTGATAAGGTCCCATCTGTGAGTCAAATAGAATAAACTATCTGTGCAAACAAATGACTGATGTGAAATTGTTACTCTAATATAGCAATACCTGAAACCATTTAACTGGGTGCAAAAAAGAGCTCAGACTCATTAAAGAATGTTATCTACAAAATGTGTTTATAATTCATATATATATTTCAATGAAAATAATAGACTTTTTTTTCTACATATTTTTTTGGTGATCCTTTCGTATTGCCGTATTGATTTTATAATATTTGGTGGGAATCGGTTGATGAATCTTCCATAATTATTCATTTCCCACGTACTTTCTGACCGACTTTGTGCCATCATCTGGGGAGGATCTATTACAAAAGTAATGTAACTTTTGGGAAAAATTTGGGAAATAAATAATTATGTAAGATTCATCAAACAATTCCGAATAATATAAAATCAACAAGGCAATACTAAAGGATCAACAAAAAAATAGGTAGACAAAAAATGTCTATTATGTTCAAGGAAATATGCGTTAATGAAGAAATTCTGCCAAAATATACATAATTCAAATATATATATATATATATATATATATATATATATATATATATATATATATATATATATATATAACGAGGATTTGGCATTAAATAACCTACAACAGTTGATTATGCTATAAAACCAAACCAAACCAAATTAAACCCCTATTTAAACTATACCTGGATCTTTTCAGAACATTTTAAATACATTCCGCTGTTTTCATTCAGATTGATTTTTTACGTAATTTTTTTATGGATCAAATGATTGTTACTTCTTTTTTTTTCAGCTTTTCTTACATTTCAACATTCTTTTCCCGTTTCAAAGAGGTTTTTTTATCCCTATTTTCTTTGTTATTCCTCAAAACTTTCATTTCATATCGTTTTTTTCTAATTTTATTTATTTATTTTTTTTTAATTCTAATTTTGTTCTGTTTCAATTTGTCCTTTTATCTATTTTATTTCTTTCTTTCCTTGTTACGCATTATAAAAATTCACACGTACAACTTTTGCTCCTCTCCAGAAACTTTCCAAACTTTCGGCTAAGAATATTACTCTCACGAGAGTTCGTGACTCACCTCTTATAAAAATAACTTGGATATGAATATTACCTCAAAGAAAAAAGAAAAACTTTTCTTTGTCTTACTCATTAATTTCTTCTTTTTTAAACACTTTCTTTCCTTTCTTTAATTCATTTTTGTATCCTTTCTTTTTCTTTCTTTCCCCTCCCCATCTCTTTATTTCCAATGAATCAATCAAATATTTACTATCTCCAATGCCACCCAACAAAAGCCCACCAAGTAATCTCGTATCAACGAGAGTTCGTGTCATACGAAAGACATCCCTTCTCTACTGATGGACACAGCTGAGGAACTTGCGTTACGGTGTGGCCCCGAAGGACGAAAGATCGCTTACAATACAAACATTTACTGACAGGTTGATATTCTTCATCCTTTCATTCACAAGAAATTCGATTTCTCCCTTTTCATCTCAGCCGATCTTCTCTCCAGTTACTATCAGTTTCATGATAATTTAACTTGAGATCTTAATTTTTTTTTTTACAAAAACGCGCATGTATATCTATATATCAGTTCGTGTGTTTACTATGTTTTGCTTCATCTGACACACCTCCAGATGCGAAAATGACAGTCAGGAAGATTGCAGTGCGCCAATATTCCAGGGGGGAGGATAACCTGTTTAACTTGAAAAGGGGTGTTCAAACCCTTATTTAAATGTTATTTAAGTTTGCTTTCGTTTCTTTGTTTAATGGCATATCAACCTTCGTGGGTTATTTAATGCCAAAGCCATCCTTGTAGAATAATAGTAATTGTACTATTTTACCCATAGTTGGTGAGATAAAGAGTTTCATACCTTTCCCAAGCGTTTTAGTCCTAAAGTAAATATAACTCCACGCCTGGAGTTCGAACTCACTTACTACAGAGTCATAATCCAGTACGTTAACCACAACCCCACAGGGACTCGTTCCTCAGTTCTTATTTTAGCTCGACCTCTGCCTCAAAGGGAAAATACATAACTCTATCAGCCATGAAAACTAGTCATCAGATGTTAGACCTTATCTATCAATCAATCTATCAGAAAATGAGTCATAAAGAGAGAGCTGTGTTATAAGTCAGTCTAGCAGACCATTGATAGCGAATTCGATCCCCATTTGGTGCCCTCCTGTTTGGTTTTATGGCATATCAACCATTGTAGATCCTTTAAAGCCAAATCCTTTCTTTGCATATATTGAATATATGATTACTAAACACATTTTGTAGATAACATTTTTAAACAAGCTTGAGCTCATTTTCTTTGCACGCAGTTACATGGTTTCACTTTATTTGAAACAATTCCGTTTAGTTTAAGTACAGTTTAGTTCTATTTGACCCATAGATAGGTGCTAACACTCCGGGCCAGAGTGGACCCGGGAGCGATGGCAATAAAGGGGAACTCCGCATTCCTCAAAGTTCCAGCATTACTGGAGCCTCGACATCAGATTATTTAGTGCCATATCCAGGACACTCGTTTGGGGCGGGGGGTATCCCTCTGCAGACATGCAGTCTGTGTATTTTATAGTCCATGCAAACTGGACCCTTAAAGCAGGAGGATGCAGCGGGTTTTATACCTTTCCCAAGAGAATTAGTTCGAAAGTGATTGTAATAGTTAGACTGAAGTTCGATCTTGCTTACTTCGAGGCTGCAATCCTGCACTTTAGCCTCTATGCTACGGGGACTACCATTTTTTTGACTTTGTGTAAAACTATACTGAGTAGAGAAACTTTTTGACGAGCCACATATTTTGGTAATTTCCACAGGTGTCAACAGTTAGTGTTTGAATGCTTATTTTCTTGCCAAACGATAAATTCCCACTTGGAAGATGGATAAAAAATTCCTTATACCATCTATTTGGACTTCATACACACCTGCATCCATACAAGTGGAAAAGAGAGAAAAAGATACAGAAAAAAGTGAGTGGAAGGAAATAAAGGATAACGAGACAGACGGATAAAAACATTTAGCCCTTTGGGGTTGTAAAATACACCAACTGCATCTCTGCAGAGGGTAAGACCCCCCCCCCAAATGAATGTCCTGTGGCTCAGTCGGCTGGGGCTGTAGAATACTCCGACTGCATCTCCGAAGAGAGGAAAAACCACCAACCCTAACGAGTGTCCTGATATGACATTAAACAATCTGATGGCGAGGCTGCAGCCTTAGAGATTTGAGATATGTGGAGTACCCCTTCATTGCCCTTGCTCCCAGGTCCACTCTGACCCCGTTGTGGTAGCACCTGATAGGGTCCTATCTATGTGTCAAAACGAACAAACTGCATGCAAATAAATGACTGGTGTTGAATTGCGACAGTTATATAGGAATACGTGAAACCATTTAACTGTGTGCTAAAAAGATCTCAGGCTCGTTTAAGAATGTTATCTACAAAATGTGTTTACAAATAATATATATTTGATATCTATTCATAAACAGGATTTGGCATAAAATAACCTACCATGGTTGATATGCCATAAAACTAAAACAAACCAAACCAATCAGAAAATCGGTTTGAAAAGTTCGTCCGTAATCGATAATTGATTATAAAGAATATGCAGTTTGTTTTCATGAATTAGTAGTTATCGACTATCGAAGCAACATGGTTATATTTTCCGAATTGCCGTTTTCAAAGGCTTATAAGACGAAGGAACATATACAACTCACCTCACTCTCATCTTTGTACCAATCAGCAGTAAAGATAAATAAATATCAAGTCACCGACTTACAGTTACGAAATTCTGCTCTTTTGCCTTTCAGTCAAAACCTTTCTATTGTATTTTCAACTGTGCAAATAAGTAGAAAGTTGATAACGTCTGTGTGTGTACATAGAGGTATCGTGTACGTTTGGTTTGCTGAGGTTGCTTTGTTTAATGGCATATCAACTTTCTTGGGTTATTTAATGCTAAAACCATCCTTGTAAAAGAACAGTAATGGTACTATTTAACCCATAACTAGGAGCAGAAGGGAGTTCTTTCCTTTCTCAAGGGTATTGGTCTGAAAGTGAACGTGATAGCGCGACTGAAACTCGAACACGCTTACTACGATGTCGTAGTCCAACACGTAAGCCACTACACCAGGAAGATTTCTTCGCTTCGTTTATGTGTATTTATGTCTGTATTTGTGGATGTGTTTGTGCATTCTTTTATATATGTAACTCTGTTGCTATGTTGAAATTTAAGCTATTTTTATTCAACTAATTTAGAGGTTAGTTTTCGTTTCGTAGAGGCCAACATGCTTAACTGCGACATCGTAGTAAAAGAGTTCAGACTCCAGTCGCACTATTATATTGCCTTTCTGACTAATACCAATATTGGTCTAGTTGGTAGAGTGTTCGCCAATGGTCCGGGTGACCGGGGTTCAATCCCAGGTCGGACCATACAAAAGACTTGATACCTCTTTGCTTAACACTCAGCATTATAACGAACGTATCAAGGATAAAGTAAAGCAATTCCAGGGAAAGAAGTTGCGCTCTCCCCTACACCTCGTAATTGTAGCTATTGAAAAGGGAACCTTAAGGTCACCCTCGACTACGGTCACCAACTTTATTTATAATAATAAATACGTAATAATGAATACTAATACCAATAATAATAAAATATTAATATCAATAATAATAATTACCCTTGGGAAATGTATGAAAACCCTTATCCCCCTCCAATTATGGTTTAAATTGTACCACTACTGTTTTTCATAGATAGATTTGGCATAAGATAACCCACGAAGGTGGATATGCCATAAAACAAAGAAAGCAAACTAAATTAATCAACAGATTTAAAATGGCTGTTGGCTAATTTAACGAGGGCCAAGATCACAATATTTACTCTCAATATTGCTTTAACCTGATATCCGTGGCGTAGTGGTTAACATGCCGAATTATGGCCTCAGAGTAAGCAAGTTCGAACTCCAATCGTGACATTACGGTAACTTTCGAAATAATACCCTTGAAAAAGGTGTAAACCCGTTTATTCCCCCCTGCTATTAGTTAAATAGTTATCACTGCTGTTCTTCTACAGAAATGACTTTACCTTTAAATAACCCACGAAAGTTGATATGCCATTAAACAAAGAAATGGTTTAGCTAACGAAACTAGACTGCTAATCATTACTCTCATTATGGAAGCTTCAGTTTGTCTAAACTTGATCCCGAGAAAGATTTTGATAAAACTTGACATTTGAGAAAACAAAGTCAAATGTCTGCAACGAAATCATGATAGAAATTTCAAGAGATAAATGTTGGATTGTATCTTGAGATGAGACAATAAAATAGTGAGTAATCAATGAAGTCCATAATTCTGACTTACGAAACATATACACAATAACCAACACGCAGCAAATGCTGTACTTGGACAAAGACAAAAAAGAAAAATATTCATCGTGTCCAAAAAGAAACTGAAAACGCATTAAAACAAATACTTTAACACATAAAAAAAGATCTTACGAATGTAAAACGTAATTTAAATAAAATAGTCAAATTTCTAAATGGGAAGGAACTGCTTGCTTAGAAAATCAGCATTCAAAATCCCACAAGTTACTAAGGTTCGTTCACCGTTTCTTTCAAAGTAGTCGTCTTCAGCATGTATACAACGATCTCACAAAGGATGCCAACAAAAGTCCGTGTTACTTTCGGCTTGCATCTATTGTTCAAGATTCTCGATCTTCTGGGTAACATTACACAAAGAGAGAGAGAGAGAGAGAGAGAGAGAGAGAGAGAGACTAACGCATAAATTCACACACACACACACACACACACACATATAGAAATATATATATATATATATATATATATAATTTTTCCGTTTCTACACCTGCTCTCTTCAAACGTTTGGTCACCCACGAAGACATATTTGATAAGATTAGACGTCAAAAAAGAAAAAAAAATGTGTATGACTGTATCTATCTATCTATCTATCTATCTATGTCCGTTTATTTCTCTCTAGCTTTGTTTCTGTCTATCTCTATTTCAATGTCCATCCCACGTAGTGCTTATAACACTATATATATATATATATACATATATATATATATATATATATATACATATGAAACATGTGAAATAAATATTTCCTTTTCGCAGCTGACGTCATCCAAGCGAATCCAAGCGAATATAGATAACGGTCAGGCTTTATTCTAAAACTGACGTGCGCACGCAGACGTAAACATACATGGCATCCACACACTCAAGCACACACACACACACACACACTCACTGACAAACATACACGCACACAAACATGTACACACACATGTACACTCACACACACACACACATACACGCACACACACATGTACACACACACACACTCACTCACACACATACAAGCACACACACATGTACACACACACACACACACTCACTCACACACATACACGCACACACACATGTACACTCATACACACACACACACACATACATATATATATATATATATACCTGTAAAAACTAGTAGTTTTCTTTATCTCCCCAACTAAGGGTTAAATAGCACCACTACTGTCCTTCTACAACGATGATTTTGGTTTTAAATAACCCCCGAAGGTTGATATGTCATTGAATAAAGAACCCAATTCAAACCAAATCTGCAGTAATTAACGAGTATACACACGTCTTTATACTCTGAAGTGGTGAAATGAATATCCTTGTTGGAAATGGACACGGCGACCCCAGTTCAAAACCTGGACGAGGCAGTTTGCATTTCATATGACGCTAATATCCTCAGGAAAGGTATGAACTAAGCTCTTTAGTCTTGATATGGCAAACGGTATAGTAAAAGGAAAAAATCTGAATTCAAACCTATTAAACTTGACCTTGTGTCTTATCTTGCTCGTGCCGGGATGAGGGTAGAGGTAAATACATATACACTTGAGTATACGAGTTCAAAGGTTAATATCGCTATACACTATCCGAATATTCCTATACCCCTATTTACCCAACCCCTCCGCTCGAGCAGGATATGACACATGGTCAATTTTTAAGTGGAGTTTAATAGGTTTGAATTCAGAGTTTTCCTTCTCCTAGACTAGTTGCCTCACCAAGGATAAAGAACCTAGTCTGTCCTACTATTTACCCATAGCTGGAGGGAGAATAATTGGATTCATACCTTTCCCAAGGGTATTAGTGCTATGTGAAATGCAATCAGTCAGGTCCAGGATTTGAACTCGTGTCGCCGTATCCAAATCCTTCGACGATAACCATTACACCACGGGCACCTCCGAATATTCCGATACCCTTCTATAAACTCGTGCACCCTTAAATGGGACTTTAGGAAATTCGTATTGCATTAGACTTCCAAGTGAAAAAGATCAACTATTTTTTAAAAATGTCTGGAAAGCCTCATTTTTACTTGAGTTTGAATACATTTTTTTGCGTTGGTCAAAAATATAAAACTACCACAGCCACCAAATTATTTTGATTTTGTCGGGGTGAGGGGTCCGTTGTAACATTTATTATTTTTATAAGTCATTTTAATTCAAGTCAGCGTCATCTTTTGAGAGAAATTTAAGAAATACTAATCATGACTTTCAAAGGATTCTTAATTTATCAACCAGATAGCGCGGACAAGTCGGATGGACCTATAGATTCTATTGCTCCTGCCGACACTGACAGCATTTCTGCAGAGAGATAAAACACTCCCAACTAGTGTCCTGATATGACACCAAACAATCTGATAATGAGGTTCCAGTAATGCTGGAGCTTAGGGAATGCAGAGTACCCCTTCACTGCCATTACTCCCAGGCCCACTCAGACCCAGAGTGGTAGAACCTGATTGGGCCTTATCTATGGGTCAAATACAACTGTTTGACATTTAAACTGTGTACTTATGCAAAACTAAATTGTTTGAAATAGAACTGTTTTTACTTTTAACTGTGTGTAAACAAATGACTGGTGTTTAATTGAATTGTTAGTTATACATAGCAATACTTGGAACCATTAAATTTTGTTGACTTATGCTAAATTGAATTGTTTTAAATAGAACTATTTGATCACATGACTGTGTGTAAAAAAATGACTGATGTTTAATTGAATTGTTATTGTTTAATAGCAATGCTTGAAAACATTTAACTGTGGGCAAACAAATGATTAATAGTAAATAGAATTATTTGTATTAGATAGAAATAAATGAAATCATTTAACCATGTGCAAAAAAATGAGCTCAGGCTCATTTTAAAATTTTATCTACAAAATGAGTATAGAAATCATATATTTAACATGTATAAAAATGGATTTGGTATTAAATAACCTACAATGGTTTATTTGTCATAAAACCAAACCAAACCAAACCAAACTAGCTGGCGTTTTTCATGATTAAGAAAAAGAAACATCGAAATATAAATAAGATTATGTAGTTTCTTAATCTGTTGAACAAACATCTATCATCATCATCATCATGTCGGGTCATCATCACGGATATCCATGGCCCTTTCTCGCCACTCTTCTCTATCGTCCATGGCTTCCGGCTGGTCTTCGGGGGTTACATCCTATATGTGTATGTTCTAGCTGGTCGTCCTGCCTTTGCTCGTCCTTGTGAAGGGGTCCACAGAGGTATGTCACTTATGAGTTCCTCCCTACTTCTTCAGCAGTGTCCTGCGTGCCTGGTTCGTCTAACTTGGATAGTTTTCGTGACGGGTGATAAGTGACCGTACAGCTGCTGCTTTCTGGGGTGTCGCCTCCAGGACTTGTTCAATATTGCTCGCAGCATTCTTGTGTAGTTGCCGTCAAGCTTTATCTCCATTCGTTTAGTTAGCGTTCATGTAGTGCATCCATACAGCAATACCGATGCGACAGCCGCTTGGAAGAAATTGCGTTTCATTTTATCGGTCAGGTCTGACTTCCATATGACCGATAGCCAATCGATAGATATCCATGCCTTTGCTTGTCGCGTGAAGGGTGGCTTCGGTAGATGAGAATAAAAACAGCCATCGAAAGATTACCATGACCCACACCCAAACTAAACATCTATAAGTTGTAAATATTCAGGGAGTACTTTAGATATTATATATGTGTGTGTGTGTGTGTGTGTGTGTGCGTGTGTGTGTGTATATATATATATATATATATGTGTGTGTGTGTGTGTGTATATATATATATATATATACATTAGTTCCTTCTATTTTTTATGACTTTTGTAAAAAATTTTGCAAGATGATCAAATCTTAAAAGTCCAATATATCACTTAACCGTCTTCTTTAGTTTTTGTTTGTTTTTTGTTTGTTTTTTGTTTTTATTTTTGTTTTTGTTTTTTTGTTGTTTTTTTTTCATTATCTAGTTAACATCATGATGATTGGTAAATCGAAATTTCTCGTACTTTCTTGTGTATGGAGTTCACATTGACTGGACTCGATCCCGAGATACTGATAATTATATATATTCATTTTTGTCGTTTTTGGAAAATTTGCATCACTCACAATTTACAACATTTAATTAATCTCAGTTAATTATGGATTATTTTATTTTTTTTCAATGAGATTTCATTTAACTGTAAAATAGAAAGGGAAAAAAAGAACAAAAGGAAAAGTCAAAAGTCAAGAGAAAATAAAATTCATCTATATTTTCGGACTAAACCAATGATTCTTTAACTCGGTCTCAATATCAGTTTAAATTTAATATCACAGACGGGAGGGACTCTAAGTAAAGGATTATACTTACATTTTGTTTGTTTGTTTGTTTGTTTGTTCATTTGGATTATTTGTTTTTTAATTGCTTTTTTTTTCTTACTTATAAGACTCCTGCTTGCTTGCTTTCTTTTCTTTTTTCTTTTCTTTTCTTTTATTTCTCTCTCACAGTCTCTCCATCTTTAAGCTTCATTTTCTTTCATTCTCTTCCCTTTTCCATATTTTATTCATCTTTATCTTACTATCTCTATTTTTATTTTGTTTTTTGTTGTTGTAGTTTTTGTTGTTGTTGTTTGCTTTTTGATTTTTGTTTTTTTTCTTTTTGTTTTCCGTTTTTTGTGGGTTTTTTTGGGGGGGTGTTTCGTGGTAGGGCTTTCTGTTTTCACTTATTTCATTTCTTCTCTGCTATACTTTCATCTTCTCTGATTTTCTCTTTGTTCTTTCTCTTTTCCTTTCTTTTCAAATATATTTTCTTCTTTTCTATTCTTTATTTTCAATTTTTCTTTTCTTTTCCTTATACTTCAATATCAACTTCTTATTCTTTCTTTCTTTCGTTCTTTCTTTCTTTTTTCTTTCTTTCTTTCTTTCTTTTCTGTTCGTTATATTCCAGACCAAGTCAAGTGCCAAATTCAAGAACCGTTCCATTTCAAAACTGGCTGCTGCATCGTAGCCAGCTGCAGGTTCATTGATAAATGAGCCAATTCCGTGGGTGGCATCTCGGACCCACCGACCACCGGCTAACCATATCATCTAACCGACAGCACGGGGGGTCTGCATTTAATTAAAATCGGACCTCTTCTCGACCCGGGATTTTTATTTGCTTAACCTTGTCTTCTTTTTTTTTTATCGTGCTTCCTTCTCTTTCATTTTGTCTTTTTAAACCATTTTTTTTTTAATTTGGCTTCTTTTTTCGTTCATTTTCTTGTTTCAAGTCCGTTCTTTTTTTTTTTTTCATCTCTTTCACTTCTTTGTATTTTCTTTTTCTTTTCCAACTCGTTTCTTTTTTCTTGATTTTTTTATTTCCGCATTTTATTATCAGTCGTATTTTATTTCTTTTTCCTTCTATTTTTCATTATATTTTTCTAAACATTTTATACTTTTTATTCTCTTTATTCTCCTACTTTTATACTGCATTCCTTTTTTTTCCTCTCCTCTTTCTAACCTCTTCTTTTATGCTGTTTTCATGTTTCTCTACTTTTTTACTCTTCGTTTGCTTTTTACTTTTTGTTCCTTTCTTTTTTTTTTTAATCTTTTCTTTCTTTTCTTTCTCTTTTCCCCCTTCTCCTCTTTTTTTTTCTCCATGTCCCTCTCTTAGTTTAGCGTACTCCAAAATCCGCATTAATAATCATTGTTTTTAACGTGGGCTCGAACATTGACCACCGACACCAAAAAGGAACCCACATAAACTTAGCCATGACACAGAATTGTCAATGTATAACTTCCGATTAAAACCACATTTCTTCAAGATAAAAATAAAGATTCCGACATATTTTGACCTTCACTTTACTGAACATTTATTCTGATTTAATTTGCTTTCACCTGATGGTGATCGTAGATTTTGCAAATAATAATTTGCATTCGTATCTCTGATCTAATTGGTTATTATACTCGAACCTTCCTCCATGAATCAAAATAGATTTTTGAATATATTTCGATATCGTCTTAATTCTTTCTTCTCAAATATCCTAATAGAACGTGGTGAGAAATTACTAATATATCTTCTGAGATCGAAATGGGCGGAGGTATAGAAGAACTGGTGTTTAAGATACAAGAGTTTCTTAAAGACGGAGGGCGAGAACTGGTGATATCATCGCTTGAAGTACAGGTTGTCTCAATATACATGGGACCGATGTGACTGCTAATAACTCTACTAATAATAACGTTGTGCTCTTTTTTGTTTCTGATTTGAAAATAGTATACTACAATAATTATTAATCCTTGATTACAATGCCTTAGACAAGAGAGGAAAAATATTTTGCGTCACTACTTATATGGAGACAAAATAATTCAAATCTTTCTCAAAGTAGATGCAACCTATTAATATGATAATGGATTATTACTGGGACAAGAAACTAAAAATAAAAGATTCCATGTCCTGGAAGCTGATATAATAACAATTTTAAAAAAAAACATTGATTTGATGTCACTTGATCAAAGGATACATTTTTTACAAGACATGTTCCAAATGACTGCCATTCAGTTTGTCTCGGTAATAAATCATTATTATATGAAAGGGTGGCATCTCTTTTCAGACACCCTATATTTCTATTTTATCTTTCTTTGTGAACACAACCAATTAACTGTCCTGTCAGTGGGGCTCAGAATATGCTTTCTGTATCCTCTCAGGATGATGAGACCCAATACCCAAAAAAGGGGGAATGATCTTGGGAATGAAACTAAACTGCATCTGATAAACACAACCAACTAACCGTCCTGTCAGCAGGGCTCAGAAAAAGCTTACTGCATACTCTCAGGATGATGAGACCCCACCATCGAAAAAGGGGGATGATCTTGGGTATGAAACTAAATTGCATCTGATAAACACAGCCAACTAACCACTCTCTCGGTCGGACTCAGAATTGTGTTGGGTTTGGTTTTATGGCATAACTGTCATTGTTGGTTATTTAATGCCAAATCATGTCTTACATATATATCGAATATATGATTTGTAAACATATTTTGTTGATACACACAGTTAGAAGATCAAACAGTTCTATTTTAAACTATTCAATTCAACATAAGTCAACAAAATGGTTCCAAGTATTACTATGTATCTCTAATAATTCAATCAAATATCAGTCATTTGTTTAAACACAGTTAAATGATCAAACAGTTCTGTTTCTAGCCATTCAATTTAGCATAGGTCATTTGCTTGCATTCAGTTTAAATGTCAAACCGTTTTATTTGACCCATAGATAGGACTCTATCATTTGCTATCACTCCGGGTCAGAATGGACCTGGGAGCGATGGCATTGAAGGGGTATTCTACAGAACTCCACCAAAGCTTCAGCATTACTGAAGCCTCACCATCAGATTGTTTAGTTTCATATCAGGGTACTCACAGGGAGGGGGTCTTATCCCTCTGCAAAGATGTAGTGTGGGACTCAGAATATGCTTACTGAATCCTCTGCCGAATGATGTGACCCCACCCCCAAAAAAGGTGGCTGGTGATCCTAGGTATGACGCTAAACTGCATTTGGTGATGAGAATCAAGTTCTGGAAATCGTGGAGGTTCAGTGTGCCCCGCCCCATTGTCCTTACTCTTAGGTCCAATCTGACCTGGAGTTATACTACATGTTTGGATCGCAACTATAGGTCAAATATATCTGTTTGAAAACTATTCGTATTCGATAGGACCGTGTGCAAAAAAAAAATTTAAAAATTAAAAATAGATAAAAATAAGAAACATCAGCACAAAAATCTTGTAAATATGAATCTATAATAATTTTGGTTTGGTTTCTTTGTTTGATGGTGTATCAACTTTCATGGGTTATCTAACGCTGAAATCATTTTTGTTGAATGACTATTTAACCAATGCTTGTGGAAATAAAGGGGTTAATACTTTTCCAAAAGGCATAATTCCAAATGTGAATGTTATAGCGCGACTGGAGTTTGAACTCGCTTAAGACGATGTCCCTGTACAGCACGTTAGCTACTACGCCATCATACTGTGAGTGTAATTTCTCAACCTCTTGGCATAGAATAACCCTACATTGGTTGTCATGCCGTTGAAATTAATTAATGTCTTGATAAATTCCCCTTAAAAACGAATGGGTGCTGGGTCGAATAATTCATATAAAGAACTGGTGAAATATTAGTGATTTTTCTCTGGATATTTCACGTATATGGCATAGTGAATATATGTAATCTAAACAGCAAGATTCTCATTGAAACTTTGGGTAAATTTTCGGTACAGCGTCTCCAATCAGAAATTATTTATAAAACCCTCTGCATAGAATTTTCAAAAATAAAGAATATCAAAATTGAAAATTTTTTAAATCGATATAAATCTTTAAAAAAATACTTTTACTCAAAACCCTTTTTCATTTGTGGCTCTGGTTCCACATTTGAGAATTATTTTGTGCATTAATTTGGGGGGGGGGGGCTCAGTGTAAAAAACAAAACAAAATATCCAACATAGAATTTTTGTCTCCATAAAACTCTTGAATCATGATTTAACAATTGCCATTCCTGTCACTATTTTTAGTTAATAACACCATCAATCACTAAAATGATTATTATTGTCATCATTTTCTATTATTATGAATATTCACGATGGTGTTATCACGGAATTTCTCTGGGGACCAAGTGACCCAAAATTTCCTAAATATTTCAGATTTTTACCTTATAATAGAATTGATTATTTAGTATGGATTATTTCAATTCATTCTTTAATTTTCTATTTTTCCAACCTATATAAAGATTCTTCGAGATCGTTCCAAGTGCTCCAATAATAGTAAGTACAACTGTCACCGTCAATCATCTTCCACAGTTTCTTCCTGTTCCCTGACATGATTAAAGTAATCTCCTGGCTTTTCACTAATCTTTGATATGATTTGATTGATCTCTTAATCCGGTCTCCTGGTCTGGATTAGTTTCGTTGGTTTCGATTTTTTTTGTGTAACAGCATATCAACCTTCGAGGGTTATTTAAAGCCAAATCCCTCCTTGTTGAAAGATACGAGTGGTACCATTGCAGTGTGAGAAGGGGGTTCATACTTTTTCCGAGTCCGAAAGTGATTGTAATAGCGTAATTGAAGTTCGAACTTGCTTACTACATTCAATGTCGCAGTCTAGCTCGTTAGCCACTACACCTTGGTCGAGATTGAGTGATTGGGAGGAATTTCAAATCCGATGGAATATTACTTCTTCTGTTCTGTAGAACATCTTCTTGTTTGTGCATGTACAATTAGTTTTCATGAATAAATTCAAGTCTTTTTCATGATTCCCAGCTGATAACTTGTTATTTTCCTTACCGAGTTAATTTGCTGTATTTACTGGTTATACAATTAATCTTTTCACGTTTTTTACCGCAAGACACATTTACTATACTGCTGTGTTTTATCTATTTTCCCTTTATCATAGTTTGTTCTAATGTACAGGTTCAAGGTTGCTATCATTTGGGATTTTATGATTGTTATGGTTACTCCTTGAGAGTTTTTCCCGTCAGCGTTAGCTGATGGTCTTTCACTGGAGTTTGAGTAACAGCAAGTCTCCTCAAATCTTCATGACTCTTCTCAGTATTCTGGCCGATCTTAGTATTGCTGTAGTTTGAATTGTCTCCACTCGTCCTTTTATTTCCAAGTCGTCCAGTCCCTTTATCAATCCTTTAGTGACTGTACCAAGAGCATCAAATACTATTATTATTATTATTATTATTATTATTATTATTATTATTATTATTATTTACTCCGTGAGAGTTTTTCATATCAGCTAACGCTGATGGTCTTTCACTGGAGTTTGAGTGACAGTAAGTCTCCTCAAATCTCCAGGACTATTCTCAGTATTCTGGCCAATCTCAATAATGCTTTAGTTTGGATGGTCTCCAATCGTCCTCTTATTTCTAAATCCTCTAGTCCTTTTGCAAATCCTTTTGTGACTGTACCAACAGCACCAATTACTATTGGTATAATTGACGCTTTCATGTTCCTCAGTTTCTTTAATTCCCTAGCAAGATCGAGGTATTTAACCTTCTTTTTTACTTTCTTTAAATTTTACTCAATGGTCAGCCGAGACAGTAAGGTCTACAATTTTGCAAGTTCTCTTTTTTCTATTGATTATGATAAGATCTGGTCGTCTGGCCGAGATTAAGTGATCCGTTTGTATGTCAAAATCCCATAAGAGTTTGTGTGTGCCATTCTCCAGGACAGATGTTGTTTTGTGCATATACCATTTGTTCGTATGTTCAAATTTGATTATCTTGCACAATTCCCAGTGGGTCACTTTTCCCACCCAGTCGTGTCTAGTCTTTAACTCTTTCAGTACAAATTTGCTGCATTCGCTTAGTATGTGATTGATGGTTTCGTCTCTATCACCACATAACCTACATTTGGTGTTTTGTTGCGTCTTATCTATTCTTGCTTTGATATGATTGGTTCTTATGACGTTGTTTTATGCTGCTTTTTAAAAAGATTTAGTTTCTCTCTTAAGGTTTATTTCACTCCTTGCGATATTTTACACCTGCCTTAATTTGTGGTTTGTGTGACAGCAAGTCTCTTTAGGTCTTTAGGACACTCCTAAGTATTTCAGCTGATTTTCACAGAGCTGTGGTCTGGATGATCTCGATTCTTCCTCTGATCTCTAGTTCCCTAGTCTCTTATCCCAGCTTTTGCGGTTCGTTTCAAATACACCAACTAGAATTGGTATTACCTTTACTACTAATACTATTGATTATTATTATTATTATTGCATCACTCCTGCCGAGTTTTCCACGCCATTTTAAATGGTGCACATTCACTGGAATCTGAGTGGCAGTAAGTCTCCTCCGGTCTCCAGGACTTTTCTCAGTACTCTTACTGATCTCAACAATGCTGTGGTCTAGATGGTCTCGATTCTACCTCTGATTTCCAATTCCTTCAATCTTTTTTCCCAATATCTTAGAGAAACTTTCTAAACACTATTATTATTAGTAGTAGTAGTATTTAAAGTTTTATACGATTACCATTCAAATTCTATGGCAGGGATCAAGGATCAAGTGACAACAAACCAATTCAATCACTTTTTCTCTTAAAAATTGCTGATTTAACAGTCTATTCATTTTTTTTCTCCTCAGTTTTGCCTCGAATATCATGTCTTTTTTTTTTAAATCTGAATGTCATATAAACCGAATTCTGCTATTCCACTTTAATTAGTTAAACTTTTGGATCGGATGAAGTTATTAGATTGTTAACAGAAATACAGGAAGTATACTATAGAGAATTATCATCAATTTCTTTCAATGTTTAATGATTCTCTCAAACTGCCATTCTTATCTCATGATTCAGTCTCAGTCTGTCTGTCTACGATGGCAAAATTGAATGCGAAAAGCAGGTTTAAGATATAATCATTTAGTGCTTTTATTTCTTTTTCTTTTTTTTTTTTTTCATATCAGAAATATCAAATCGAGTCAATATTATCTTGTACATCAAAGAATAATCATCTACCTGTGTAAAGAATATGCAAAGATTCGGTTATACCGATATTATTGTGACTACCAAGACTTCAACGAAGAGACGCTTAGAATGACGATAGCTCTTGGGTAAGATATCCGACTGACTTTCGATCGTAGCTTGAAGCATCTCGCGCGTTTAGACCCACTGAAGAGTTGTGATATAACGAAACAGTCTGTCTGTGGAGGACAATGTATATATATATTAAGAAGAAGTCAAACATTTATCAATTTTGGAACTAACGCTATCAACGGAAAAAGAATATTTTAAAACTTTATATCTTTTTTACATTTTGTTTGGTAACTCTCAAAAAAAAATAACAATAATCAAAATAAAAAGATAAAGGTATTACGAAACATTGTCACTATTCTTAAAATTAATTTTATTAATTATAGGCTTTTTTGTTTTCATATGTAAGGATTCTAGGAGTTGTAGTCGTCGCTTATTAATTTTATTTGCTATTATAGTAGTGTTTTCAACTTGAATTTTTCGAAATTTGGATTTGGGGAGGGAGTAACTTTTAATATATATGTATATACATATTGTTGGTGATCCAATGAGTGAAAAGTAAATATCTTTAAATGAATAAGTCCACAAATGATTTCAAATTTGGTATTTAGGTTTATAACATTTTATACACTTTTACTCTACCCGTATTTCCGACTTTATGGCTTTTTCAGATGTTGAACGGTTATGTTTCGGTCGGTGTTTAGATAGTAACGATTGTTTTGATTGGATGTAAGTACATTTATGTATATATACACTAGATAGGTTTAGTTCAATTTTGTTTAACTCCAGATTTGAGTCTGCGAATGTCCTACTGGAGTTAACAGTTGGTGAAGACCTCTGTTTTTTTGTATGTATCCTGTGTGTTTGTGTGTGTGTGATCCTACTCATACAGGTAATAACACCCACGCACACACACATCCGTACACAGGTATATTTTCAGGGTTGTTCTGATTTTTCTCCTTCTTTATCTTTTCTTTTACCAGCTCATTGGCCTAGTGGGTAGAGTGTTCGCCAACGGTCCGGGAGACCTGGCTTCAATCCGACGTCGTGTTATACCAAAGACTTTGAAAATAGTACTTGATACCTCCTTGTATAAAACTCAGCGATATAAGGTACGTATCAAGGGTAAAGTGGAGCAATCCAGGGAAAGAAGTAGCACCCTCCCCTACACCTCGGTGTTGTAGCTATTGAAAAGGGAGCCTTCTGGTCACCCTCGACTACAGTCGCCCACTTTACTTACTTTACTCACCTTTTCTTAATTCCCCACTGTCTTCCCCTCCCTCTCTCCCTCTCTCTCTCTCTCTCTCTCTCTTTCTCTCTGTACATACACACGAACCCCTATGCATATATATATGCATATATGTTTTTTCAAGAGTATTGTGTGAGTTTAATGTTTGTAAAAATGCATTTGACTCCACGCATTGAGGTATTTTAAGTTAGTCCCTGCGTGTGTTTGTTTGCGCTCGCGCGTGTGTGTGGTTAGGTTCTATTTAATGTTGGTTTAAATCTTTAGATGTAATTTTTCTATCTATAGTCTCCTTTGCCGCATTCCTTGTAATTTAATGTTGCTTTTATGTAAAGAGACTCTATTGTTCAGGGCTGGACTACAACCAATATACATTTTTTTTTTACAGTTAGTGGTTTTAATTATATAGACTACATGTTAAGAATGACAGCATGAATTTCTATTTATCATGAATGTTGTTTTTGGTTTTCAAAGGTATAGGACTTTCTTTTTATGATTATATCACATTTTGTGACTCCATGCGTTGTGTCTTCCCAAAATTTAGCTTAGGTTTGTGAATGTTTTAAGTTTTTGTGGTTTTCGTTTGCTTTTAAGGATTTTTATAGTCATGTTTTTAATTCTATCATCGTTTTTAAGTTGATCTAGACTTTTTGATATTTCTGTGAATAGCTCTGGGTTTATGTTAAGTTGTTCAGTGCTCTATTTGAGAGGATCGTAATCTTTTTAATGTTATTTTTCTGCTAATTCGAATCCATTATTTATTCGTGTCGTAGGATACCCTCTCTATTGGAGGGATACGTGTAATTTTTCTTGGCGAGTTTGTTGAAGATTTTTGTCAGCGACTATTGCGTAGATTCTACGTAGTAGAGTGTAAGGGATGGATTTTATGCAGTTTTGCGAGTGATGCTCCTAAAAATCAAGGTATTGTTAGGTGTCTGTGGATTTGTGGTAGATATCTGTGTTAATTTAGCCATTTGTATTTTTAATGAAGATGTCTAAAAATGGATGTTCTTTAAAATTGTGTTCTATGGTGAATTTTATTTTCGGGTGTAGGTTTTGGAGTAAGTTATGTAACTCGTTAATATTGCCCGATTAGCATTTCCAAAATATGAAACAGTCATCTAGGCATCTTTTCCATGATCTAATAAATTCTGTTTTTTATTGTCGTAGTTTACCTATGATTTCATATAGATTTTCCTCTAAGGATGCTATGGTTAAGGTGACGTACGTTGGTTCTGTTTTTGTTCCCATAGTAGTCCCTATGGTTTGGATATAGTTTTTATTGTCGAATTGGAAAGAGTTATTATTTAAGATTAGTTCTATACCATCAGTGATAATTTTTTTGGTTAAATCTTGGATGTAATGTTTATGGGTATTTTTCTATCCAAAATGAGATGGCTTATTTTCCTAATGCATTTGAGATATTTACTATATAGGTTTATGACGTCAGATGTAACCATGAGTGTATTAGGAACGTTTTCTTTTTGTGGTATGGAGTTTAAAAAGTGGATGTCATCTCGAATGTAGCTTTTTATCTTATATAGAAATGGTTGTAGTAAAATATCTATTAGTTTGCTGAGTCTGTTATTTGGGAATGATGGGTCTACAACTATAGGTCAAAATTTGAGGTCACTGATCTGTATTGATATGCATTCAGATTTTTGTGTTTTTACGAGTATTTTACGGGTATTTTCATTTCCTCAGACTTTTTGGTAATCAGTAAAATTTTGTTAGTTTTTGGAATGTTGTTGGTTAGGAAGACCTTTTCTTTTTTACTCAATGTTTCATTGGGTATTGAGCAGAATTTTGTAATTTTTTATATGACATCATTGTCAATGTTTATATTAATCAATTTATAACTGGTTTTATGTCATAATATTTCCTGTTGCCCAGTCGGCTGGGACTGTAGAATACACCGACTGCACCTCTGCAAAGGGGTAAGACTCCCCCCCAATGAGTGTCCTGGATAGAACACTAAACAATCTAATGGTGAGGTTCCAGTGATGGTGGAGCTTTAGGGAATACAGAGCACCCCTCCTCTGCCATTGCTCCCAGGTCCACCCTGGCCCGGAATGGTAGCGCCTGATGGGCTCTATCTATGGGTTAAATAGAAATAACTGCATACTTATGCTAAACTGAATTGATTGAATTAGCAATGTTTTTGAAAATTAAACTGTACTTACATTTAAACAACGTGCCCATGCTAAACTGAATTGTTTGAAATGGAATTGTTTTTGACATTGAAACTCTACTTGCACTAAACTGAATTGTTTAATATAGAACTGTTTTGACATTTAACTGTGTGTAAACAAAATATGTACTTATACTTAACTTAATTAGCTGAATTAGAACTGTTTGAATAAAGTGAATAGGTGAAAATAGAAATGTTTTTGACAATTAAACTGAGAACTCATGCTAAACTGAATTGTTTGAAATAGAACTGACTATTTTCATAAAAATGGATTAGGCGTTAAATAACCTACACAGGTTGATATGCCATAAAATCCAAACAACCAAACCAAACCATAGCATTTCCTGAATTTTTGATATGCAATGTTTTAGCTAAAATGACTTTTCCTGGTCTACTTCTTTCAAGATTATGACATTTTTTTCCTTGATGTTCTTAAAAACTTGTCTTTGTTTGGATGAGAGGTTAGTATGTGTAGTTTTAAGTTAATGTTCAAGAGCTTTTCGAAGAATGTGTTCAGTTCACAGTTATCAACTTTAGTCCAGGAAGAATTTTGATTTATATTTTTACGAGGGAGTCCTCTGTATTTTCTTCATTATGGAATTTCTCTATCAGTTTAAATTTTTGTTCAAATTCTTTGAGGTCTCTTTTCATTCACCTAAATTGCTTTCTGGGATGGGTCAAATTTTAGACTTAGTATTAATCAATCAATCTGATTTTTGTTTAAATTATTGATTGTTTTAGGTTTTCTGTTGTTGTTTTTTTAGGTATGTTACTTAGACTGGACTTTTTGTTCGGCTTGCGTTGCCTAAAAATAGTTTCTTCGAGTATTGTTACTATTTTTAGAGTAATTTGGGTTGCCCAAGGAAATGTTTCTTAGTTTGTTGCTATTATCCCTTGGGTAGTTTGTATGGTTTCTTCTCCTGTTATGGGGTACGTTGTCATCATCATCATTATCATGTCGCCCTATCAGCATGGATATCCCTGACCCTCTCTCGCCACCCATCCCTATCGTCCATTGCTTCCGGTAGGTATTCAGGGATACATCCCGTATCGGCACAGAGCTGCTGTATATATGTTCGAGCTGGTCGTTCTGCCTTTGCTCGTCGATGTGAAGAGGTCCACAGGAGTACATCACTTATGAGCTCGTCCCTACTTCTCCAGCAATGTCCCGCATGTCTGCTTCGTCTAATTTTTATAGTTTTCGTGATGGGGGTAGGTGGCCGTACAGCCTCTAGGACTGGTTCAATATTACTCGCAGCATTCTTGAGTAATTGCCGTCAAGCTTTTTCTCCATACGTTTAGTTAGTGTCCATGTTGTGCATCCATACAGCATTATCGAGACGACCGCTGCTTGGAAGAAACTGCGCTTCATTTTATCGGTCAGGTCTGACTTCCATATTGATAGCTGTCCGTGCCTTTGCTAGTCGCGTGTCGATGTCTGTCTCGGTTGATGAGACACTGCTTCCTAGGTAGGTGAACTTGTCAACTAGTTTCAGAGAGGTACTGTTTAGTGTGGAGATGTCGCCTCTTTGATTAAAGCACATATATCCCGTTTTATATGTATTGACATGGAGGCCGATGCCTGCAGCGGCTCGTTCCAGACTATGTAGCAGGGTTCCGGCTTGGGCGGGTGCATTTGCTAGAAGCTCTATATCATCGGCGTAGTCGGCGTCGGTAATTGTTTTTGCGGGGTACATTCTGCTCCTTTCTTTTGTTAACTTGAAACTGTTTTCTTTGATTTTATCGATAGATGTTCTAAGAACTACAGATGATAAAGAGGTATGGGGCTTGCAGTACACCTGCTACAATGTCGAAGTAGTCTATGTCTCCATCCGGAGAACGGACTTTTACGTTGGTATTTCTAAAGAGCATCATGATGGCTGCTACGTTTTCTTTTGGTTGGCCGTAGGCGGGTAGAATTTACTCCATCTTTCCACTGTGAATGGAGTCAAAAGCCTTAGTAAAGTCGACAAATTATATTGTTGCCTCTAGGTTTTTTGTGCGTACACTTAAAGCATTCGACGGATAGTCAAAATTTTTGACGTCGTGGATCTATTTCTCCGGAAACCATTTTGGTTCATCCTAAGTACGTTCTCAATTTTGGGTTCTATGAGGTTGCGTAGTAGAGCATTGTATATCTTGGCCACTATGGACGTAAGTGTTATACCTCGGTAGATCTTGACTAATCCGAGGTCGACCTTTTTACAGAAGGGGAGGATACATCCCTTCATCCATCTGTCTATAGGATTTTGATTATATACGGCATTACAGTGTCGGAGCAGCATCTTGTCGAATTTTCTGGTCTTCCATACTTCTGAAGGTATTTCATCGAGGCTGCTGCTTTTCTATTTTTAATTTTTCTCTGTACCGAGTCGAGTTCTTCTTGAGTGATCGGTCTTAGTTTGATGTCTAATTGCTTACTTATAATTCTCGTGATTGGTTCATGAGTAACTTTCGGAGGGTTTCCGAATAAATTCTCGAAATGCTGTTTCCTCAGGTGTATTCAATCTTGTTGGCTGGTAGCTTTCAGTTTAGCTTTCGCAGTGCTTTACCTTCTGCTCACTTCGTTTATCGTTTGCCATGCCATCCTAGATTGTCAATCTTCAACCGAGTCTTATCGATCTGATTTTGTATGTATTCTGTCTGTTCTTTTAGGTTTATGTTAGCTAATTCATTTTGTGCCTTTTTAAGTTTCGGGGCATTGGTATTGGTTGGATTCTTCCTATTGCATTTGGAGGCAGTTTTCACGTCTGCACGCTTTTCTCTAACCACTAATGTCTCCCATGGGACTCTAGATTTAGTTCTTTGTTTAGTTGGAATGTATTCTGCTGGCGCTTATAAGTGGGCGTCGACGAAATTCTCATAATCTTCATTTGGAGTATGTGTTTCTGTCTTTTCCTGTAGTGCATCGTATTTGTTTCTTAGTGTTAACGCATATTCATCTCTAATATCCCTGTTATTAAGCAGGGCCCAATCATAGTGTAAGGTGGTCGTAGTTCGGGTCACATTATTTCATAGGCTCAGTCGTATTTTTTCCGTGACAATTCGGTGATCGGAGGACACCCCCTCGAATGAGGAGAAAGCCTTGCAATTCAATGTGCTATTATTCCATTTCTTGTTTATAAAGACGTATTCTATCTGTGTTTTAGTATTGTTTGCATATGTGTAGGTCCAAAGTTTTCCCTCCTTTTTTTGAAAGTTTGTATCGAGGCATATTAATCTTTTTTTCTATCGTGAATTCTATTAGATGCTGTCCATTTCTGTTTGACGAGTTGTGTAGGCTGAATTTGTGGTTTCCATTTTTACCAATTTGGGCATTCATGTCTCCGCCAATGACGAGAACGTTGTGTTATGGGATGCAACAAACAAGAGAGGATAACTCATCATAGAAGGCGATGAGTTCAGTTTCTTCACTAACATTGGTAGTGCTGTAGCAGGAGATGATTGTTGCGCTGTGGTTGCCATTAAAAGTAGCTACCATCATTCTAGGTTGTATTTCCTCTATGCTATTTAGTGATTTTAGGGCTCGTGGTCCTAATTTTGGTGGGTGCATTGTAAGTAAAGTAAAGTTGGCGACCGTAGTCGAGGGTGACGCGAAGGCTCCGTTTTCAATAGCTACTACACCGAGGTGTAGGGGAGGTCGTCACCTCTTTCCTTGGATTGCTCCACTTTACCCTTGATACGTACCTTATAATGCTGAGTGTTAAGCAAGGAAGTATCAAGTACCATTTTTAAAGTCTTTGGTATGACGTGACGTGGGATTGAGCCCAGGTCTCCCGGACCATGGGTGAACACTCTACCCACTTGTGGATGTTATTTAACCCTTTCTGCATTTGTGGGATATGGTGGTTAGGTCAATTTTTGTGTGTGATAGTATGTACAGGGGTTGATCTTATTTTTGCCCCAAAAGTAGTTTCTTACTCAATGGTTGTTGTTTTTAGGGTAAATGGGTCAATTATATTGTGTGTGTGATGTATGGAGATTAATTTTCTTTGTATGGGATTGTTTGGGTGCATTGGTGTTTGCTTTGATAATTCTATCTGTTGTTTGTATGTGTATGTGTGCGGTAGTGTGTATTTTTGGTGGGTTTGGTTTGGTTTGGTTTTATGGCACATCAACCATTGTAGATCATTAATGCCAAATCCATTTTTATACATATAAAAAGTTCTATTTCAAACAACCCAGTTTAGTATAAGTATAGCTTTTTGTTTATAGTTAAATTTTACAACAATCCTATTACACACAATTCAGTTTAGCATAAGCACACAGTTGATCCATACATAGGACCCCATCAGGTGTTACCACTCCAGGCCAAAGTGAATCTGGGAGCGATGGCAATGAAGGGGTGCACTGCATTCCCCAAAGCTCCAGCATTACTGGAACCTAACCATCAGATTGTTTAGTGTTATATCCAGGACACTCATTGGGGAGGGTTTTACTCCTCTGCAGAAGTGCAGTCGGTGGATTCTACAGTGCCCCCAAGCCGACTGGGCAATATTTTGTCGTTTTTTTGCCTATTATATGGTTTCCTTTGTGGGTGATAATTGTGTGTGAGGTTGTAGTTCTGTGAAGTATGAGTGGATTTTTTTGTAATGTATATGTAGGCTGTTTTTGTGTGTGCTTTTGGGATTGGGGGGGGTCATCTTTTTCTTTGTAATTTCTTCTTTTTCTTTCTTTTTTCTTTTTTCTTTTTGGGCTAAATTTCTCAGTCATATAGTTTTTCTGTCAAAGATTTTTTTTTAATTTTCTTCCTCCTTTACATTGACTAGAGGTCTTTACGGACTACAAACTCCAATGAGACATTCACAGACATAAATCCTGAAATTAAAAAAAGTTCACATCCTATCATCATCATCATCATGTCGTGCCGCCAGCACGGATATCCTTGACCATCTCTCGCCACTTCTCCCTATCATTCATCGCCTCCGGCAGGTCTTCTGGGTTACATCCTGTGTCCTCACATAGCTGCTGTATGTAAGTTCGGGCTGATCGTCCTGCTTTTGCTTGGCCGTATGTGGGGGTCCATTGGAGTACGTCACTTACGAGCTCGTCCTTGCTTCTCCAGCAGTGTCCGGCGTGTCTGGCTCGTCTAACCTGTATAGTTTTCGTGATGGGAGGCAAGTGGCCGTACAGTTGGTGTCTCGTGGGGTGTTGTCGCCAGGACTTGTTCAATATTGCTCTCAACATTCTTGTGTAGTTGCCGTCAAGTTTCTTCTCCAGCCGTTTGGTTAGCGTCCATGTAGTGCATCCATATAGCAGTATCGATACAACCGCTGCCTGGAAGAAACTGCGCTTCATTTCATCGGTCAGGTCTAATTTCCATATGATTGAGAGCCTATCTATAGCTGTCCATGCTTTCGTCAGTCGTGTGTCGATGTCGTTTTCTGTTGATGAGACGCTACTTCCTAGGTAGGGGAATTTGTCCACTAGCCTCAGAGAGGCTCCGTCTAGTGTGGTAATGTTGCCCGTTTGGTTGTAACACATATATTCAGTTTTGTGCGCATTGACATGGAGGTCAATGCCTGCTGCAGCTCGTTCCAAACTATGCAGTAGTGTCTCTGCTTGATTAGGCGTATTCGCCAGTAACGCTAAGTCATCAGCATAGTCGGCGTCTGTGATTGTTTTTGCGGGGTACCTTTTGCTTCTTTTCTTAGTCAGCTCGAAGCCATTTTCTCTGATTTTGTCGATCGAAGTTCTAAGCACGTAGTCTAGACAGATGATAAAGAGGTATGGGGCTAGCGTGTCTCCTTGTAGTACTCCTGCAACAATGTCGAAGTATTCCGTGTCTCCATCTGGTGAACATACTTTCACTTTTGTGTTTCTGTAGAGGATCATTATTGTTGCTACGGTTTCTTTTGGTAGGCCGTATGCTAGTAGGATTAGTTCCATTTTCCCTCTGTGGATGGAATCGAAGGCCTTGGTAAAGTCGACTAATAGTAATGTCGCCTGAAGGTTTTTGCCCGAACGCCTTCTAGGATTCTACGGATGGTTAATATTTATGAGGTTGTGGATCTATTTCTCCGGAAGCCATTTTGGTTTTTCCTAAGTATGTTGTCTATTTTGGGTTCTATGCGGTTTCGTAGTAGGGCATTGTAGATTTTGGCTGCGATGGATGTAAGCGTTATCCCTCGGTAGTTCTTGGATAATCCGAAGTCGCCTTTTTTAGGGAAAGGAAGGATGCATCCCTTCATCCATCTTTCTATCCTATTTTGACTATAGACAGCGTTGCATTGCCGGACCAGTATATCGTCGAATTGTCTAGTCTTCCACACTTCTGGGGGGATCTCGTCCAGCCCTGCAGCTTTCCTATTTTTAATTTTTTTAAGAACCGAGTCGAGTTCTTCTTTGGTGAAAGGCCCTAGTTTAATGTCTAATTGCTTACTGATAATTCTGGTGATCGGTTCATCCGTTATTTTCGGCGGGCTTCCTAGTAGATTTTTGAAATGCTGTTCCCACAGTTTTACTCTTTCTTGTTGGCTTGCAGCTTTCAATTTTGCTTTGGCTGTGCTCTTCCTTCTACTTACTTCGTTTATTGTTTGCCAGGCTATCCTGGATTGTCTATCTTCCACCGAGTCTCTAATCTTATCTATCTGATTTTGTATGTATTCTGCTTGTTCTTTTAGATATATTCCTGCTAATTGATATTGTGCCTTTTCTAGTTTTCGGGCATTTGTGTTTGTTGGGTTCTTCCGATAGCTTTTGGAGGCAGTTTTCACGAGTGCACGTTTTTCTCTAACCTCTGACGTTTCTCAAAGGACTCTATATTTAGTTCTAGGTTTTGTTGGGATACACTTTGATGCTGCCTCAAGGTGTGCTTCAACAAAATTTTCATATTCGTCATTTGGGGTAACTTTTTCTGTCTTCTCTTGTAGTGTTTCGAATCTGTTTCTTAATTCTAATGCATATTTGTCTCTAATGTCTCTGTTGTTAAGTAGGGCCCAGTCATAGTGCCTAGTTGTCGCTGTTCGTGTGGCGTTTTTTCGTAGGCTTAGACGTATTTTGGCCGTGACTATTCGATGATCGGAGGACACACCCTCGAAAGTGAAGTATGCCTCGCAATTCATCGCACTATTTTTCCATTTTCTGTTTATAAAGAGGTAGTTTATCTGTGCTTTACTCTTGTTCGCGTATGTGTGGGTCCATAATTTTCCCTCCCTTTTTTGAAAGTTTGTATTGAGGTATGTTAATCTATTTTCTATAATGAAATCAATTAGATGTTGTCCATTCTTGTTTGACGTGTTGTGTAGGCTGTATTTGTTGTTTCTGTTTTTCCCGATTTGTGCATTCATATCTCCGCCAATGACTAGCAGGTTGTGTTTCGGAATGCTACGTACTAGGGAGGATAGCTCCTCGTAGAAGGTGACTAATTCGGTTTGTTCGCTAACATTGGTAGGGCTGTTGCAGGAGATGATCGTTGCTTTGGGGTTGCCATTAAACGTTGCGACCATCATCCTAGGTTGTATTCTCTCAATGCTATTAAGTGTTTTTAGCGCTCTTGGTCCTATAAGCATTCCAACCCCTCCAACCGATGCATTGACAGAGTTTTTCCATGCCGATACAGTGACCAGCGTTCATCCATTGCCAGTTTCGTGATATTTGATATCTTCGGTGTGAGTGTATCGATGTTCTTGTATACAGATTATGTCTATCTTATGTTCTACGGCTGATGCAGTTAGCTCTGGTAGTTGACCTATTCTATTTAGGGTTCTAACGTTAAATGTCGCTATCTGTATTGTTTGTTTGCATTTTAGTAGTTTTTGTTTGAGCTCTGTAGCTGATTTTTCGGACACTGAGGCCAGGGCTCCAACCTCAGCAGGACGCGCCCCTTTTTTACCCGCGCGAAGAGCGATGCGGTTTGTGTATGTGGTTTGAGTATGAGTCATGGTTATCTTTCGATGGCTGTTTTTATTCTCATCTATAGAAGCCACTCTTATAGATGAGCAGCAGTAGTTCCCCGATCGAACTGACAATCCTGAGCGTTAAGCCGCAAGACTCACACGTTCAGGAAATGTTAGGCATTGCGAATTCGAACACCTTCACGTACACGATGCTGCTTCCCATGTGTACGTGAAAAAAAAAAAATTAAAAAAAAAATAATTGAAAATAATAGAAAATAAAAATAGAGAATAAAAAATAGAAAATAAAAAATAGAAAATAAAAATAAAATGAAATAAAAATAAATCCTTTTACCTTAAGTTTTAACTTAGTTAAAGTCCAGGACTGACGTATATTCAAAGAAATTTTGGGGTATATTTTATCTTGTCATCCGATACAGGCCCTACCAGGTTTTTATTTTATTTTATTTTTTATTTTTATTTTTAGTGGAGGTGGAATGCTAAATTTCTAAGTTTGGTGCGGTAAATTCAAACGATTGTTAAGTTGACTCATGATAGTTTCACCTGGTAAAATAATTTAGTCGATTAGAAATAAATCTTAGATTAAAATATAACAAAAATTCACCAGCAGATTTTACAAGTCATAAAAAATCCAGTGTTATTCTTAAAAAAGAAAATTGTACTAACCTCTACCCATCGAGTCTTTCCTCACAATTGTTTAGTTTTTTCTGTATATCCACATATTTATGAAGCTTTTATGTCTTTCCTTATACTTATAATGCCACCTGATTCTAGAATGTTCCATTCCAAATATTTCTTTAGCGTTTGGTTTGGCCGTTTTCTTTTTTTGGGTGGGGGATTAATTTGTGATAACTGGGAGTGTTTGCATTTGTCGGCACAAAAGAATCTTGATTTATTTCTAATCGACTAAATTGTTTTACATCCGAGCAAAACTATCTTTACTACCAAAATAACAACCGAAACTTATCCATTTAACATCTTCTGAAGAAAACGTAAAAGCTGAAACATGTGAGGAACACAATTATATGAAAATAATAAAAATCTAAATTCCAAATTTGAAATCATCTGCTGACCAATTCATTTCAATCCATATATATATATATATATATATATATATCAGTTAATGAATGACTCTCAAGTCAAACAATTCAGAGTGCGATCAAAAAATTTGAATAAAAAATGCCTCAGTGATCAAACAAATGTTCGGAGTTCGAACACACGAGTCGAACTGATGAAAAAGGAACGCGAGCAAATGACTGTCGAGGCAAATCTAACACGGCCGAAAGGCTGGTTGAGTCTACCCGAGCAGCGTCAGTTAGCATCAGTTGATCCATCTTTGAATGTGTGTCTGATATTGTGTTTGTACAAATTCTTCACCTAGCTGGTGTTAACGGTCTACGTTACGGCTACTTTAACCCGTAGTCCTGACTCGATTTCAAATTTTGTTCGATGCTTTTCGGGAAAGGCCGGAAAGAGTAAATTAGTCGAGCTTTCTGGATTTTTACGCAAACGAAGTCCACTAAGCAGCAGCAGCAGCAGTAAAATCATCACATGATTTATGCAAAAAAGAGGATGAAACAAAAAATTTTCAAAAGGAGAAAAGTGGTGCGCAAAGGAAATAAATTCATACAAAAAAAAAAAAAAAAATGAAAATTATAAGCAACAATCATTTTCAGAAATATTTTACTTATTTCTAAACCTGATGTATTTTAAAACACCCAACGTGATTGCTGTATATATTTAGACCACTCCAAAAAAAATTCTTATGCATATTTTCCGACTTAAATTTGGCAGGACTAAATTAATTGCCAAATTATTTTGTTACTTTTGTGAACTGTTTTTGAAATTAATTGTCATTAGCGAATTATTTTTTCTACTAGTCACAAATTGAACTTTTTATCTAACCAAGTCTATAAAAATTCACTTTATATATTTTCTATGCCTAAAACTTCTCAATGAATTTGTATTTTGTATAGGAATATAAATTTCAAAATATCATAAATGAAAAAAAATCTTTTATTTTCCGGTATAATTATTTCATTTAAGAATCAATTTTTTTCGCGTTTAGTTCATTATCAAGTCTGAGAATAAAATTGCCTTTGGATTAGAAAATACAATTGGATATAAATGAAAATGATTATAATTATTTAGACTAGTTTTGTATTACTTTTTAAGAACCGAAATGAGAGAGTGCTTAGTCCCTTTATATTTTACCAAAAATATTTCATCAATTCAAGGAATGTAGCTATTGAGATGTTTGGAAATTCAAGATTTTTCTGGATTTTTTCCCAAAATCTAATTAGGAATTTAAAACACCCTCCGAACCCCAAACTGCAGTTCGGTCGGTTACATCTAGCTTACCCACAATTCATTTTCCTCATTAAATCTGTTTATGCTTTATTTCGCATGTATAATTTTATCATTTTCGTTTTGGTTTTATAAATTTTGCATTTACTTCATTTGAATTAGACTTATTTTTGCGTATTATTCCCTTCATTTTACATCAGAATTATATATTGATATCTAGCATCAGTTAAACTATAAACATAGCTTTAAAAGTAGATGGTGCTCGCCACACTATTGGTGGTACTGAATCTGCTCTTCGAGACGAAATGGTTGTGAACCTCAGGAGAAAACTATTTAAAGAGTCAAAAAGATTTTCAGAGATTATTCATTATGGGAAGCCAGGAGAAACATTCGAAATCAGTTGAAGATCGATTCACGTACTGGAAAGCAGAACAAGCAGAAAAGGAGAAAAATATCGAACAGCTGCAATTAAATCGTGATTCACAATGAAGGAAAAATGTAAATTCAAAGGGATACCATGAAAATATCCTTATTTTTTCATTTTTTTTTAAATTTTATTTATTCACTTATTTATTTCTTTTCTCAAAACATCAAATTAGTCAATTTTGTCAGTCCAGAGTTGTCTCCCTACAACAACTGTGTTTTTCCAGAGATAAAATCATCAATGGATTCCAGGAGAGTGAAAGATACAACAAAGGAAAGCGTTTTCAAATGAACTTAGGCGCCATTACCCTAGGTTGGCTACTTTTTCATTATTATTATATAGTTGCATACTTTTCAGACACACCTCACGTGTATATGTGCGTGGTTTTTATATATGTATGTGTGTGTGTGCGCTTGCATGTGTTTGTATTTGTGTGTATCTGTGTGAGTCTGTCAGTCTATGTGTATCATATATGTAAGTGTCCATATGTGTGTGTTTATATCCATCTAGGTGCATGTGTGTATATATATTTTATACAATTACTATATATGTATATATATATATTAGTAGGTACATATTTATATATATATATATATATATATATATATATGTGTGTGTGTGTGTGTGTGTGTACCTATTAATATGTGTGTGTAGTAATTGTACTGAATCTTGTTCTCATAGATCTTCAATGTGCACTCACAAATGTCATATCATCTCCTCCTACAGACAGACATACTCGCCAAGCAAAATAAAATAAAATTACAAGCGTCTTCCTTGTCTTTATCCACCTTATCATAGATTTCTCTCCCCTGCCTAGTCACCAACAGAAAATCCTGCTTATTTACTTTCTTTTTTTCTTTTTTTTTTTTTTTTTTCGTCTTTTCCTCCTTCCCCATATTTCATTTTAAAAACTTTTCAGAAAATGAACCACATACTTTTTATCACCTACACTCCAAGATATTTCTATTTTCGCACTTTAATTTGAATCTAAAAAAAAAGGGCCATTTATTTTTTTTTTTTTATTGATATGCTGATTATATAAGTTGGTTTGTCTATCTGTATATCTAAGTAAGAATTTATCTACCAACTAATTTTTTTATATATACTTCTAAATATTCAGCTCTCAAGATATTCATCTAATATGCTCTTATATATATATATATATATATATATATATATATATATATATATATATATGGAAAAGTGGATATACTAAATACTGACAGCGGATGCCAATTGATATTTCGTCTTTATTTCAGAAAGACTTCTTCAGAATACAAAATATTATAGTAATTTGTTGTCAGTGTTTAGTTTATCCACCTTTCCATTTATTTTTCTTCATCTCGTTGGATTTACAAAATCCACCATTTCTCTCTGTCTCTCTCTGTCTCTGTCTCTGTCTCTCTCTCTCTCTCTATATATATATATATAAAAGAGATGTTCATGAAATATGATAAACAAAAATAGTTTATTCACTTTTTCCTCCTAGCGAGTAAACTGCCTCAAATGTGAATTTTATATACCATTCATCCATAAGGCTGTATAAAAAATCAAATTGTCATTATCAAGAACATAAATTGCTGTGGCATTGTTTGAAATCCAGAAACTGTGGTGTTATCAAGGAACCTTGTTTTCATCTCAACCTAATGACTTCATGGGTTAAGGGCTTAAACTTTAGACCAAATAACACACAAGATGATGACATTTCTAATATTCAGCAACTTCAAGACAATAGTACCAATGAACATCACCGACAAGATTTCAGGAAATTCGGTCTTAGTAGAATCATAATATTTTTGATTCTATGAAATTATTTTCTTCACTAAACTGGAACGAAAATTAAGAATAAAATCACAACAGAAAGAACTGATTTTTTTCATTTACTGAATTGTCATATGAAAAACGTATTTTGACAATATCCTGTTGTTACATTAATAGACCATATTGCAGCAAAGTTGTAGTCCTTCTACCTTTAAAAGAAACCAAAAATACTTGCTACTCTAACTGTACTTTCTCATTATACTAATTGGTTCAAATCAAAGATATAACCTAATATCTGTCTCAATGAATAACGTATCAAGGAAATTTTTGTTGAAAATTGTGTAAAAGAACATGTCATTTTGTATTTCTATGGAAGAACAAAATATACAATATTATAGTTAGAAGAAAAATTTATTGATTTGGACCTTCGTTAAATTAGCAATCTGCCATTTTAAATCAGTTGATTGGTATGGTTTGGCTTCTTTGGTTAATGGCATATCAACCTTCATGGGTTATTAATGACAAGGTCATCCTTGTAGAAGAACAGTAGTAGTATTATTTAACCCATTGCTGGTGGGGATAAAAAAGTTCATATCTTTCCTAAGCTTATTAATCAGGAAAAAAAACTTAATAGCGTGACCAAAGTTCGAACTCGCTTACTACAGTTCTGAATGTTAGCCACTACGCCTAACAAAGAAAAGAATACAAGCAAATATTTCTTTTACAAAGTATGGTTTAGGATATTTTTTAATTGAATGATTTTTCTTATCCTTTTTTTTTTCTTTTTTTCTTTTTTGTGTCGATTTTTAACAACCGTGAAACATTAAGAACATTAAGAAAAAAAATTTTACCCGATTTTTTTTCACTTTTACTTGAATCGAATTAATTAAAAAGGTCAGTTAATAAATAAATAAATATGCACTCTGTTATTTAGATTTTGCTGTTAAATGCATTTATTTGTGAATTTAAATATAACTAATTAATTAGTTGATAGAACAAAAAGAGAAAGATAAAGGTAATAAAAGAAAATAGTCTATTTTGATACAGCATAGATGGCTATTACCAAACCTTCCGAGAAGATGATGGTGCAACCGGTACATTGCACTGGGCACTAAAGAGGTGGGGTTGGGGACAGTAGGTTACTTGGGTACATCGCTTCCGGTTCTAATCAGCTAACTGGGTGTCGGCTAAATGCCAAGTCGGCACTCAAATAACACCATATTTTTACACATGACAATCAGTTCACTCATACGCATTTGTGTGTTTTTTTTTTCTTGGAAGTGGTCGGAAGCCACAAAGCTCTCATGCTTCATTATCGTCATCAACAAATCATGCTGACAGCATAGATTCCCCTGACTATCTCTCTAGCTATCTGTCCCTATCATTCATTGCTCCTACTAGGTCTTCTAGACGGCTTTCCGTGTCCTGACAGAACTGATGTATGTCCTTTCTGGTCGCTCAACAATGGTGTCTTCATGCATAGGAGTCCATAAGTGAGCATCGCTAATGAGTTCGTCCTCACTTCTCCAGCAAAGTCTTGTTCGTCTTACTGGGATAATTTGTAAGATGGGAAGTAAATGGCTGTACAGCTGCTGTTTTATGGGTTGCTGCTTCCAGGGTTTGTTTATAACAACACGTACCAGTCTTATGTAGTTCCCATCTAACTTTTTTCCATGCGTTTCGTTTGTGTCCAAGTAATACAACCATACAGTAGTATTGATACAGTCACAGCTTGAAAGAAATCCTGTTTCATTTTACAAGAATCAGATTTTCATATGATCGATAGTCTGTCAATGGCAATCCACGCCTTCGCATGGTGTGTATTAATGTCACGTTCAGTAGATGAGATGTTGCTGCCTATGTATGTGAACTGGTCAACTAATTTCAGAGGCTTGTCACTTAAAGAGGATATGGCACCTTGTTTAAAACAAATGAACTTTATTCACATTCAAGTAGAAACAATGCTTCCGGCTACTTCCTCATGCTATTCAGTGAGGATGCAGCTTGAGCAGGTCAATTTAAGAGAAGCGCTAGATCATCTGCGTAGTCTGTGTCTGTCATAGTTTCTGAGAGATATCGTTTACTTCTCGCATTTTTAGTTCTTTGAATGTTCGAAGTGCGTAATCTAGACAGATTATATACATATAAAGTGATAACTTACCCTCTGACAAGATTCCAATGAAAATGTCAAAGAAGTCCGTGTCGCCATCAGGTAAGTGAAACATTACTTTCGTATTTTTGTAAAGTATCCTGATAGCGATAACTGTTTATATGGGAACACCATATGCTAATAGTATTTGCTCTATTTTCCCGCTGTGTGTGGAATAAAATACCATAGAGAAATCTACCAACAATAGTGTTATCTCGAGATTTTTGGCACGTGCTCCTTTCATGATTCGACGTATAGTTAGAATCAGCGAAGTCGTGGATCGATTTCTCCGAAAGTCGTTCATATTCTTCCAGATAATTTCATCGACTTGGATACGGTTGAGAAGCTGAGCATTACAAACTTTAGCAACTACAGCAGAAAGAGTTATGCCTCTGCAGTTCTTTGTGATTCCGAGGTCATCTTTCCAGAGAAAAGAGAGAAAGCAGCTGTTCATTTCTCTATTGTGCTTTGTTCATATGTAGCATTGCAAAATCGATGGAGTATGTCGTCAAATTATCTTGTCTTCCATACTTCAGGTGATATTTCATCGAGGCCTGCAGCTTTTCTACTTTTGATTTTGTCAGTACGTCGTCAAGTACTAGTATGATGTCTAGTTACTTATTAACGATTTTTTGGTAGGCTTGTCACTTATTTCAGGATGGTTTCCGAATATATTCTTAAAGTGTTCTTTCCACTTTTGAAGTCTTCTTCTTGACTGGCAGCTTTTAGTTGTGCTCTCCAGGTGCTTTTCCTTTTGTTCGCTTCATTTACTGACTTCTGTGCTAACTGGGATTTTCTATCCTCTCTAGAATTTCCGATTCTATTGATTTAGCCTTGAATGTATTCTAGTTTTTCTTTTTCGTATGTGTTACTTCTCTCGACTTTCGTATGTTTCTGCGCATTGTCATTTGTTGGGTTTCTTTTATCAAACAAGAATGTTTTTTTATGTTATCTCGTTTTCCCAGACTGCAACTGACTCCCATGGAACTCTACATTTGGCTCTTGGTTTGGTTGATATGTGCTCGACTGCTGTTTCTGAATGGGTCGTAACAAAGTTTTCATATTTGTCATTTGAAATATGTCTTTCAGATATCTCCTGAAGAGTATTAAACTTGTTTGTTACAGTTACCAATATTGATTTATTATATCACAGTTAGCGAGTAAGGATCAATCCTATCGTGAAGCTTTAACTGTTTGTTTCTTATTCCTGCGTAGACTCGGGCGAATCTTTGCTGAGACGATCCTGTAATCGAAAGACACACTTTCAAAAGAGGCGTGTGCTTCACAGTTCAAAACGCTATTCATAAATTTCTTGCTTATGAATCTAGCCATGCTTTAGACTTATTTGGATTGGTATAGGTCATTAACTTTACCTTCCTTTATTCTTATTTAGTGTTTAGGCATTCAAACCTATTCTCGAATGAAAACTGCTAGATACTCATAATTTCTGTTTGGCAAATTGTGTAAGCATAATTTATTATTTTCATCTTTGGCAATTTAAACATTCATATCTCCACCGATGATTCGAACGTTGTGCTTGGAAATGTAACGGATAGCTCATTTTAGGATTTGACGCCCGTTTCATCACTGGTATTAGTGGGACTGTCGCACGTAATGATTGTTGTGTAGGGGTTGCCATTAAAGGTAGCACACATCATTCTTGGTTGGATTCTTTGTATGCCATTAAATGATTTTAAAACACGACTGAAAAGCATTCTTACACCTTCTCTGGTAACAGTGTCAGAGTACTTTCATGCAGATGCTGAGACAAATTTCCTTACATTACCGATATTACCGGTATCATGGTTTTTGTTCGCTATGGTAATATCTTTATTCTTGCACGAATTTGATGTCAATATTATTCTAGGCTGCAGTTATGCTTACGGTATCCAATTCACCAGCAGTGATGATACTGACTGGTATTTTTAATACCCACCGGATGCATCCAAGGAAATAATTCCAGTCAGGGCTGATATATTTCATGAAACAAACCGATTCCTAATTTTGAGTGAATGACGAACAGAGGAATTTAAGGATTAAAATGTGGCGAATTCATACTTTCTATAAGAAATTGAAAATAACTGAAAAAACATTTGTTGCTTAATGTATGGCATTTCAGGGTTCATATTTCTGACCCTCTAGACAGTTTGAACATTCAAACTGATGTAACATTAAATTGAATGACCATCGGCTTTTTGTATAAATTTGTATAAGTTTGTTCGAACCTTTAAAAAAATTACCGCTATTAAACCAAAGACTTAATCATGTAAAAAATCTTCACGAAGTTTTTCGATATTGTTCAGTTACAAGAAGACAAATAAAAGTTAGCTTGTGCCTCTGTTTACCTTTATCAGTATATTTAAGTATCAAAACACACACACACGTACACGCGCGCGCGCGCACACACACACACATATATATATATATATTTACAAACCCCTCTGCACTGCCATGGTGTAACACAAGGTCAATTTTTTAAGTGAGGTCTGACAGGTTTGAATTCTGAGTTTTCCTTTTAAAGTGGTAACCATACCGTGGTTAAAGAGCTCAGTCTGCCCTACTATTTACCGATAGCTGGAGGGAGAATAGTTTGATGAATATCTTTTCCAAGGGTTTTAACGCTGTGTGAAATACAAACAACCTCATCCACGATTTGAACTTGGGCCATAGTGTCCATTTCTTATACCACGGGGACACACACACACCTACACAAACACACACTTACGCGCACACACACACAAACACACACACACACACACACATATATATATATATATATATATGAAGGCGCTCGTAGCTTAATCCTATTTACCAACCCCTCCGCCCGGGCAGGATATGACACAAGGTCAATTTTTTAAAGCGGAGTTTAACAGGTTTAAATTCAGAGTTTTCCTTCTCCTAGACTAGTTGCCTCACCAAGGCTGAAGAACCTAGTCTGTCCCACTATTTTATCCATAGCTGGAAGGAGAATAATTGGATTCATACCTTTCCCAAGGGTATTAGTGCTATGTGAAATGCAATCAGTCTCATCCAGGATTTGAACTCGTGTCGCCGTGTCCATATCCTGCGACGATAACCATTACACCACGGGCGCTCGTAGCTTAATGTAGTTGGGAATTGTGACCCGAGTTCAAATTCTGGACTAGGCTATTTGCATTTCCCAAAGTGCCAATAATTATGGGAAAAGTATGAGTCTCCTTTCAACTATAGGTAAATAGTAGGGCAGACTGAACTCTTTAACCTCGGTATGGCAGCCGTTCTAGGAAAAGGAAGACCCTGAACTCTAATCTGTTAAACTCTGCTTAAAAAACCATTGTCCTTGTGTCGCACCATACGAGTGCAGGGGGTGTTTAAAGCATATATCTGAGACTTTTACTTGTAATATATAGTTGATGATCATGAATCGTCAAACATGAAGTACTAGGTCAAATATTATTTTCAATAATTAATATTATACATGGTTTTTTTCTATGCAAACGAAAAATTTCTGAAGGCATTCTGTGACAGGTGCAAGCAGGTATGGAGGCAAGCTGATAGCTGATGAGGTCGATGTGAGATAGGCAGGACCAGCTAAAGTGGTTGCAGAGGAAACTCTCAGGAATTGTTTCTGCTGCTCCTCTGCGGTTTTTGTGGTACTGCAACTCCAAGAGTGAAGTGGAGTTTGTAATGGTTTGCGGCAAATATTATCACTAGGCAGCTTTGGTTTTCTACTGTCGGGGAGTGATTGCGTAAAATATCAATACCTTTTCAATAATGTCTTTGTAATCTCGTTCGTAACGCCCCTATAACACGGTGCCGTACTAGATACCTCCGAAAAATGCAGTGTTTGGATGGTGGTGGTAGTGGTGGTCTTCTATCCTGGCCTATATGACCTGCCCAGTATTTTATTTTGTGCAACATCGCTTTGATAGTAGTGATCTGAGCAATTTCCAGGACTTGAATGTTTATGATGAAGTCACTCCAACTGATGTTGAGGATCATGTGGAGGCAGCGTAATAGGAATCGTTCAGGGAGGTAATTATGGCTGCGATAGGTCACCATACCAATGAGTGGATACGACTACTTCCTTGCAGAATTTCATTTTAGTTTCCTTCTCGATGTTGTTGCATTTCAAAAGATTCTTACAAAGTCTGTTAAATGCACTGTTCGTCTTAGCAAGCTAGTTGTCCAACTCTTTGTCAATGTTGACCTCAGAGGATGTCATGTAATCCAGGTAGATAAACTTTTGAACTGTTTTCAGCTCTGTCTGGCAGATGGAGATTGCGGGAGGGTAGTTGCTGACTTGTAGTGCAGTCTAGTGGAGTCTTTTTATGGCTCACCTCAAAACCAAAAATTTCAGCGGCCTCTGCAAAAGAGGACATGATATACTGCAATGCCAGTTCTGTATGAGCTGTCAGGGTAACATCATTGGCGAACAGAAGTTATCTGATAACTTGTTCACATGTTTGGAGTGGGGCTACTGTTGTCTTTAGTTAAACAGGCTACTATCAACGCGGAAACACACACACACACACACACACACACACACACACACATATATATATATATATACTCCATCCTTGGTTTCATGTATTGTGATGACTGTCTTAACATCATATTGAGAACTGGATGAAAGCAAAGTTGCAGCTTTGTTTCTCTCTGTCCCGAACGTGAAATGACTGGTAGGTCGCTACGGTGTATTACCAGAACGAGCTGGTCCCCATGAATCTGGACGGTCATTGTGAGAAACATCGAAGGACAGCCCAGCATTGCCAGATTTCTCCAGCTCAATTTTGCACCTTGTGTCAAATGTTTTAAACCAGCTGATAAATATGCTATACAGCCCTATGTTTTGTCGCATGTATGTTTTTTTTTTATTTTGGCTCTGGACAAAGACCATATCAGTGTTTCTGCGTTCTGCCGAATTGTTACACTTGATCCCATGGAGGATATTCTCATGAATGGTAGGAACAATTCTACTAAGCAAAACGAAGGCAAGAATTTTCTCAGCGATTGAGAGCACAATAATACCACGGTAATATGAGTATTCTGATTTTCATCCTTTGTTTTTAAAGACGGTGATAATAACTAGGTCTCTGAAGTCTTGTAGATTTTTACCCCACTCCTAGCAGCAGACAAGAAGCTTGTGGAGTTTGCCGTTTAGCGCATTGAAGTCGTACTTCCATATTTTCCGGGGTACGATGGGGATGCCAACATTGATACTTGCAGCTTTTCCTCTTTCTTAGTTGTTCAAAGAAAGCTCATTCCTTTCAAACAGGCATTCCCCCAGCAGCCGAAAAATTACTTCAAGGTGAAAACAGGCTAAATCTTGCCTGCTGAAACCCCCACACACACTCACTTACTCAACCGCGCAAACCCTCCCTCTATCCCTCTCTCTATCTCTCTATCTATCTATCTCTCATACACACACTTTCTCTCTCTCTCTCTATATATATATATATATATCATCGTCAATACGCGCTAGCAGCACAGAGTTCTCAGACTCTCTCTCTCTCTCTCTCTCTCTCTCTCTCTCTCTCTCTCTCTCTCTTCCATCGCTTCAAGCAGATCTTCAAGGCTGCATCTTGTATCGGCACAGAGTCGACTTAAGTAAGTCTTTGCTGTTCGGCCATAGATAGATAGATAGATAGAGAGAGAGAGAGCCACCGTTAGGGAGTTCAAGGCCCAATTAAAAAACAGTCTTCGAAGTCCTCTGTTCTACAAAATTATTACAAAGTCAATGGTTTTTGTTACGCCATCTTCTATAGATAGCATCATAACATGATTTAGTCTCTCTTATGAAATTGCTGCTTTAATCAGATTTAGTTTGTAAAAAATATTTTCATGCGTGTGCAGGGCGCAATTTGAAAAGATCTGTTTAATTGGCTTAAAGCAGCCGGTCGTATATATATATATATATATATATATGGATGAAAGGAAGTTTGGTTAAAAAGAAACAAAGAAGCCTGTAGGACTTTAAAAATATTTTTTCTTAAGAACTAAAGAGCGTAGTTCTGGATTAAATTGAATATACAAATTCCCCAACAGATTCAGGGTTTCGGGCCCTTTTGTCCCCAGCTATTTTCAAGAATGTTTCAGGGTTTTTTTTTCAAGGGATTTAGACAAGACTGATTTTCATAGTGAGAAGCCATATAAAGAATGTGTGAAATGGCTTCATTTTCGTTTTTGTTTCACTTTTACTTCTGTGTGTAAAAAACCCAACAAAAACGAATTCTTGCCTTTTAATATTGAACGCCCAGATCGCTTTAATGCCGTCATTGAAAAAAATTCTTTATTAACAAAGCAGAACTTATCCCTTCTTTACGTACAGTATTCCTCAAAGAACTTTCTAATATAAAACAAACATTAATTAATAATGGTTTCCCTAATTTTTTCGTCATCAACCAAATTTTCAAAGTTCCCGAAAAAAATCCTAAAAAGAATATATATATAGCAATAACTACAAGAATAAAACCATTAATCTATGAAGGTTATTCAATGGATAAGATGAATTTTATCCAAAGGCTTGGCAATAGGAAGTACTGCATAAAGATGCAGCTTTTTCAAGGAAATCTATACTGATGGGTCTTTTCATGTCCCAGAAGACTGTCAACATCCCTTTTTTTAATGATCATGCACCCGGAACTTTTTCTTTACCGGAGAGTCAGTGTTTCCACTGCATGGGCTATCTTTTCGACTCAAGCTCGTACGAGCAAATACTTGTTGAACCCATTTTCGAACATTTTTCATTAAAGTCTATATAATTTGTACTTGTCAGACTTTAGACATCAGAAATTTGATGACTGACCGCTATTAAAGCCAAAGTCCACTCCGTGTGATTTTAAGTAACCATGGCAGCAACACCCCACAAGACACCAACTGTACGGCCACCTGCCCCCTATCACGAAAACTATTCAAGTTAGACGAACCAGACATGCAGGACACTGCCGGAGAAGCAGAGATGAACTCATAAGAGATGTACTCTTATGGATCCCCACACATGGCCGCGCAAAAGCAGGGCGATCAGCTCGAACGTACATTCAGCAGCTATATGAGGATACAGGATGTTGTCCTGAAGACCTACCTAGGGCGATGAACGATAAGGAGGAGTGGCGAGAGAGGGTCAGGGATATCCGTGCTACCAGCGCGAGATGATGATGATGAAAATAATTTTTGAAGTAAACCAATTCAAAAAAAAAAAAACAACAGAATTTATATTCATGGAAAAAATCCAAAAAAATCATTTTGCTTTTATTTGCCATCCCAAAAATATTTTTCCATATTTATTGAATGACCCTCGTAGATAGATAGATAGATAGATAGATTATTTTTATTAATTAGAGAACCATCTCATTTTATTATATTCTGATGCACACAAACTACAAACTAATCATCATTTACAGCAAAAAATTTCAAATCTTCAATTTAGTAAGTGAAATAAAGTTGGCGACCTTAGTCGAGAGCGACCAGAATTCTCCCTTTTCGATAGCTACTACACCGAGGTATAGGGTAGGGTGCTACTCCTTTCCCTGTGTTGCTCTATTTTACCCTTGATACGTAGCTTATAGTTCTGAGTGTTAAGCAAGGAGGTATCAAGTACTATTTTTAAAGTCTTTAGTATGACGCGACCTGGGATTGAACCTAGGTCTCCCGGACCATTGGCAAACACTCTACCCACTCATCAACACCAGTTAATTTAGACAAAACATACCAATCCCTACTAGCCAAAGAAATATAGAATACTAATTCACCTTCCCCCTTAGGAGAATGCTTCTCCCATCTTAAGTGACCATCACGAATTCCTATATGGAACAAACTATTACAAGTATAACTAGATCAGATCAGAGCGCAATCGGAAATCACCTTAACAAACACACACACTACACACTACTTCAAATTATTTTTTTTTAATTTCCTCTCTAAAATAGTCGGATGTTATTCAAGACCAAATGTAAAAAAATATTTTAAAATCTCGTGGTCTTAACGATAAAATCAAAAAACCGAATTTTCAACCAGATCTTCGAACGTGCAACAAGAAGTTCAAAACGTATATAACAATTAGAATCCTCCTTCTCCTCTTCACACTGCGACGTGACATCAGCCGATACCATATCGACATAGCATTCTCGTTTGAGTTGTGGAGATTAAAAATGAAATAACAGTTTCCCTGGAGGCCTCTGACAGGAAGCGAAATCAGCGCAAAAAAAGAAGGGCTTCCTGACGCTAAAGAGAAACTCTCCCTTAGTAACCTCGAGACGCCTAGACCGGACATATCTTTTTCTCTCAGCTCCTATTAGGAAGCGCACATGCCTGCTAAGTCCCGAACTTAGCAGCCCGATGTCTCTCTCCTACTAGTAGCAGCCTCTGCTAAGCATACACACTGATAACACGACGTACCCACAAACTTGTAATTGCAGAAGATGATTCCATAATATACTTCAAACGCTGTGACTGGAGAAGTACGACTATTTTTACTGGCACAGAAAAAACTTTCCATCCCACAAAATTATCTTAAACTCCAAAAATAAACTTTGAGTCTCAAGATATTCCGTCTTTTTCCTTCCATACTTAATTCCTTTTATAGCTTCGACTGACAAAAGAACAAGTGAATGGAGTAAGAAGAAAAAGGAGTCAGTATACAAACCTCAGAATCTCCCAACAATACAAACCATATACCACTACCACGATAAAGCTTCATATGTCCCATAGAAAAACGACCGTTACACGAAGTCAACTGATGCACCAGTGTCCCACGTCGACTCCGCACAATTCTTTTAATACTTAAGACAATGAAAATTAACTTTGTCTAGATTTCATAAGGAAAAATTGTAGTATTCTTAAAAATAGCTGAAGACACTGTCGAAATGGTTCGAAACCCTAAATTTTCGGGACAATGTTTACATTCATTCGATCCGCTGTTACTTTTCCTTGTTCGTAAAAAATAAAACAAAACAAAGGAAAAAAAAACTTCCTATATGCTTCCTTGTCTCTTCTTTTGAAAACTAAATATGCTTTAATGAAAAACTACGGCCAAAATGCGACCCACCCCTTGTGATCTACACGTGTTTCAGACTTAAAAGTCTTCTTCGAGTGTCAGCTTTTATTGTGAAGATAGTTTTGATATGGAATGTGATCCTTTTTAATTCCAGGATTTGTGTCTGTGAATGTCCCATTGGAGTTAATTGTTCGTAAAGACCTCAGGCCATGCAGATGGAATTGTTTTTGGTTTTGTTTTGTTTTTATTTTTCATGTATGTATATACAACTATGTACTCTCTCTTTCTCTGTGTCTGTGTGTGTGTGTGTGTACATTCGAAAACATGCTCGTAAAACCATGAATATACACACTCGTACACCCATATATTTTCAGGGATGTCTTTTTTCCTTTCTCTATCTTTCTCTGAGTTAAGTATGTATGAGAAGGTATTTGACTCCATAGTTACATATTAAGGTAGTATGTGTGTATATGGTTGCATTTGTGAGTGTGTGCGTGAAGTTCGGTTCTTTTTGTTTGTGTGTGTGTGTGTGTCTGTGTGCGAAGTTTGACTCTGTTTAATGTTAGGTTTGAATTTACCTCTGAAATTTTTTCTTTCATTTAGAGTAACGAGTTGTCATCAGTCTGGTAAATTGGCATTATTTCAAAGTTTTCATTGCTGAATTCATAAAGGTGTTTTGATACATGGAGTTTCTTATTTTCTGATTATTTAATGTTGCTTTTATGTAAAGAGACTCTGTTGTTCATAACCTTATATATATATATATATATATATATATATATATATATATATATATATATATATATATATAAATTTATTTAGCCTTTTCTTCTCTCCCCATACTTTCCAAACCATTTTAACGCATGAAAACAAATGACTGATGTTAAATTGTTACTGTTATATAGCAGTACTTGAAACCATTTAACTGAGTACAAAAAAGAGCTCAGACTCGTTTGAAAATGTTTTCTACGAAATGTGTTTACAAATCATATATATATATATATATATATATATTCAATATATAAAGAGTGCGGAAGCAAAATATGTAATAATTCTTGAAACTTTCTTTTTCATCTGATTAATCTAATTTTTGAAAAAAACACTTGATAAATATAAATTTTCTGGATTAGCTCTATTATTCAAGTACTTTTTAATTAAAATTCAGTCCAATATGAGTGAGCAAGAAAAGAAATGATAAAGATTTACTCTTAGCCAACCCCAAGCCAAAGTTTCTTTGTCTACCGTATACAAAGCAAAGGAAAAAAAATACAGAAAAAGAGCTTTTTAAGGAAAAGAGGAAATGGAGGATTGAACAAAAACGAAAAGGAGGCATTTTAACTTCTCTCACTACGGCGATTAAGAAGGACCCCACAACGTTAATAAGAAAGCAGGCTAATGAATTGAAAGTCCACGAGAAAACTGTGAGGACAACATTTAAACACTATTTAAGCCCAGACCTTAATGCACTTAATTACGCTATATTGGGCGTTTTAGAAAACAAAATAAATGCAATTTCTCATCCAAATATTGGTTGCCTAAAGACTGCTATTAAGGAGGAATGGCATAAAATGTCTGAAGAATTTATTTTGAAGGCATACAAATCGTTTCGAAAGCGTGTTGATACAATAACTGAAAAAAATGGTGACCATATTGTGTAAATTTACTGTTTTGTGTCTATCTTCTTATTTTGTTATTTACTTTTTAAAATTAATATTAATCTTCTTTTATGATAGAGTCGTTTATTATCATATTAGAATATTCCTAATTTTGCTTCCAAACCCTGAATGTAAAAAAAAGGATTTGGCATTAAATAACCAACAAACGTTGATATGACATAAGATCAAACCAAACCATTCTTTATTTTTTTAAATTTTCTGAAAATGAACCTCACACTTTTAATCAGCTACAATCAAAGGTATCTCTGTTTTTGCACTTTGTTCTGAATTTGATAAAAAATGTCCGTGCATTTGTATTGATGAGCCAAGTGAGTATATATATATATATATATATATGAATTTATCTACAGCCAAGTGTATTTACAAATCCTTTTAAATATTCATCACTCAATGCATTAATAATCTTTATACATATATACACGCACAATGTAAACATTTGTATATACATCTAAAATAACGATAAAAAAAAACATCTGCAAAGATAAGAGGTTTTCACGGATAATTAACTCCAATAGTACATTTTCTCACACAGATGCTGGAATTAAAAAGAATCACAGTCCTATAAAAAATTTAAAGCAGGGACCAAAACTACCCGAGCCATTATCACTGTGACTGACAGTTACGTGCGGGTCGATAGGAACGCAATATACCATCCTCACTGGTGCGCTCCGAGTTGGTGGTACTGAACGTTTCGTCTGACTCATTTGGTTTTCAGGGGACCGTTTCCCTATGCCGTAGCTGCTTTATAGGGTTGAGTTCATGGGTTGGCGCCTAAGGCGCCCAAATAAAAGAATACCATCGGAACCAAGTATATTTTAGACCAGCTGCAAATGAGTCTCGATTCGTGCATGATTTCCCACAATAAAATAGCCTTTTGGTGCATTCTGTCATGGTGCGTCAGTTAAATACAATGATTTATCTGAAGAAGACATAAAGTAAAGCACAAGTACGAACAATGGTCCGGGAGACCGGGGTTCAATCCCAGGCCGAGTCATACCAAAGACTTAAAAATGGTAATTGATACCTCCTTGCTTAACACTCTGCAATATAAGTTACGTATCAAGGGTAGAGGGGAGCAAACCTGGAGAGCAACCTCGGTGTAGTAGCTATTGAAAAGGGAGCCTTCGGGTCGCCCTCGACTACAGTCGCCAACTTACTTTATATGAAATAATAAAAAGCTAAATACTAAAATCAGATTCACTTGCGTACCTATATAAACACACACACACACACACACACATATATATATATATATATATATATATCATCATCATCATGTCGTGCTGGTAGCACGGATATCCCTGACCCTCTCTCGCCACTCCTCCCTATCGTTCATCGCCCCTGGCAGGTCTTCAGGACAACATCCTGTATCCTCACATAGCTGCTGAATGTATGTTCGTGCTGGTCGTCCTGCCTTAGCACGGCCATGCGTGGGGGTCCATAAGAGTACATCTCTTATGAGTTCGTCCCTGCTTCTCCAGCAGTGTCCTGCATGTCTGGTTCGTCTAACAATATATATATATATATATATATATATATATATATATATATTCCTTGAAACCCTTGTATTACAACGATTTGAATCTGGTGTATAGAATTATTGCATGTACCCATACATATAACCTTTCCTTTGTTAAATGAAGATCGACAATAACTATCAGTAGCAAATTAAAAACTGAACAAGGGAAATAACCCTTTATTCGTCTTAAGAATTGAATACGCCACTCTACACATCATTTGTTCCCGTAAAGATCTATAGAACAGAATGGGAAACAATATAGACATATCAATATCTATCTATGCATCTATCTCAATCTGTTCATATTATCTCTCTATCTATCGAAAGCAGAGAGGGGAAGGAAAAATGATAAGAAGTAGTTGAAAACATAACTTAAGAGTGACAAAAACAATAAAAGAGTAAAAGGATTAAAAGGAGAGATTGGAGAAATGAGTGACAAAATAATAAAAGGGTTAAAGCCTTTTCTGATTTTTGTCACTCATTCCAGTTACAAGGAGAGATTGGAGGAATGAGTGACAAAATAATAAAAGGGTTAAAGCCTTTTCTGATTTTTGTCACTCATTCCAGTTACAAGGAGAGATTGGAAGAATGAGTGACAAAATAATAAAAGGGTTTCAGCCTTTTCTTATTTTTGTCACTCATTCCAGTTACAAGGAGAGATTGGAGGAATGAGTGACAAAATAATAAAAGGGTTAAAGCCTTTTCTGATTTTTGTCACTCATTCCAGTTACAAGGAGAGATTGGAAGAATGAGTGACAAAATAATAAAAGGGTTTCAGCCTTTTCTTATTTTTGTCACTCATTCCAGTTACAAGGAGAGATTGGAGGAATGAGTGACAAAATAATAAAAGGGTTAAAGCCTTTTCTTATTTTTGTCACTCATTCCAGTTACCAGGAGAGATTGAAGGAATTAGAACTATTTTACTAGAAAGAAAAATGAAAGATGATCTGATTGAAACTTTCAAAATAATTAATTGAATTTCTAATTATAGTTGACATTTTTAAATATTTCTCCTTGAAATGGTAATTTACTGCCTAGACAGATTTTAAAAACTAAATTTATTGACCAATTTAATTTTTTTTTTTTTTTACTAATAGAGTAATATATTTTCGTAACGAATTATCTAATGCGATCAAAAATAACAATAGTGTAAGTAAATTTAAGTTTAAATTTGATGATTCAGAAATTATAGTAAAAAAAAAAAAAAAAAAAAAAAAAAGAAATTCGGAGGGCATTTTGGGGAACAATCGAATCAATTACTTAGAAGAATTTTATCTCTTTATAGATATTGTAGTATTGATACTTTATATGTTATGGGCAAAGATTCTTTCTTTCTTTCTTTCTTTCTTTTTAAGGTCGATGTCAGATGATAATGAAAAGGAGAGATGCTCAAGGAAGCATAAAAAACAACAGTGACAATTATGCCAATTGTAATTGGTGCTTTTGGAACAGTAACTAAAGGATTACTAAAGGGACTGGAGGACTTGGAATTAGGCAGACGAGTGGAGACCATCCAAACTACTACATTATTGAGAACGGCCAGAATACTCAGAAGAGTCCGGGGAACTTTAAGAGACTTGCTGTCACTCAAACTCCAGTGAAAGACTATCAGCTAATGCTGATGTGGAAAACTCTAATGAGTAAATAATAATAATAATAATAATAATAATAATAGTGAAGATCAATCACGTAATAAGCGAATGCAGCAAATTAGCACAGAAAGAGTATAAGACTAGGCACGACAGGGTGGGCAAGGTGATCCATTGGGAATTGTACAAGAAATTAAACTTTGACCTTGTAAATAAATAGTATATACACAACACAGAATCTGTCCTGGGATTTTGACATACAAAAATGGATAATCTTTTCTCGGCCAGGCGGCCAGATCTTGTAAAATCAACAAAGAAAAGAGAACTTGCCGAATTGTGGACTTTGCTTTCCCGGCTAACAACAGAGCAAAATTGAAAAAAAGTGAAAAGAAGAATAAGTACTGGGACCTTCCAAGGGAATTGAAAAAACTGTGGAACATGAAAGTGACGGTGATACCAATTGTAATTGGTGCACTTGGTACAGTCACCAAACGATTGGTACAGGGCCTGGAGGACTTGGAAATAACGGGACGAGTGGAGACCACCCAAACTAGAGCATTGTTTAGATAGGTTGAATACTTAGAAGAGTCCTGGAGACTTGAGGAGATTTGCTGTCACACAAACTCTAGTGAGAAACCATCAACTAACGTTGGTGTGAAAAACTATCAAAAGAGTAAATAATAATGGTGGTCAGTTGACTTTTTTTCGTGTCATTTCTCCTGACACTCAGTTGCATAAACATATGGAAATTTACTAAGCTTTTTGCTTGGATGTGGCACAAGGCCATATGAAAGGGGCACCCAATGAGACTCGAACTCACTCGTGTAGGTTTGCTAGTCGAGCTTTCTAACCATTACACCACCAGAGGCGCCTCAGTTGCATAAACATATGACTTGACAAAACAGCTTGTCATTTCATGATAAAAGAAAAGAAAAAGAAAGGCTGAGTAAGCGATTGAAGAAACCACTCTCCCATAAATATCCTATCGACTCAGAAAATAATTTAAAAAATATTATTACGTACACACTTTATTTCTCTCAAAACACACACCAACATAAACAAACACCGACTTTCTATCCCACATGACAGCAATATTTACAGTATTATCTGATTGGTGATAATTTTTTCCATCGAATAAAGTAAAATAATATATATGCGTGCATGTATGTGTGTGTGTGTGTGTGTGCGCGCGTGCGCGTTTCATCAAGTATGAATGATAAGAATTGTCTATTTATATTTTTTATAACTGTTTTTCTCTCAGCAAGTAAAATGCCGCTAATGTGGGTCAAGGCGTCCATAAAGCTGTCAAAATTTCACTCGAGGGAGTCCTCGTGGTGTAATTGCTAAAGAGCTGGACAACGGACGCGAAGTAATAGAGTTCGAACTCCAGTTGCGCTACCCCGTTCACTTTCGGATTGATACTCTTGGGAAAGGTATGTATTCTCTGATTTCCTCCCCCCCCCCAGCTATGGGCTAAACAATAACCATTGTTGTTCTTTTACAAGAATGGCTTTGGTATAAAATTAACTCTCAAAGACTGATATGCTATTATGAAAACGAGGGTGATTATATAAATACGGTAACCTTCTTTTGGGTCGGGGGAAGCAAAATGAAGCTTTTTTTTAAGAATTTTTTTCCATAAATACTTCATAATTTGTAAAAGTAAAGTAAGTAAAGTTGTCTCCCTTTAGTCGAAAGTGACCCGAAGGCTCCCTTTTCAATAGCTACTACACCGAGGTATAGGGGGAGGCTGCTACTCCTTTTCTTGGATTGCTCTTTATCCTTGATCCTTACCTTATAATGCTAAGTGTTTGGTAATGCGGCATCAAGAACCATTTTTTAAGTCTTTGGTATGACTCTACATGGGATTGAACCCCGGTATCCCGAACCATTGGCGAAGACTCTACTCTTTAGGCCAATCTTACAAAAATATTTGTTTTAAGGTTATTCAAAATGGCAGCAAATCAAATTGAGTGTTCTAGGCATCGATAGCGGTCAGTCGCCAAATTTTTGGTGGCTGAGAAGAGCAAATAATATGAAATTTACCGAAAAATGTCTGATTTGTAATGAAATAAATGTTCAAAAATGAGCTAAACAAGTATTTGCCCCTACGAGTTTGTATTGAAAACGCAGTGATCAGTAAAGAAGGTCACGCTGACAATCTTCTGGGACGTGAAAAGACACAAGTCTATTGATTTCTTTGAAAAAATTGCAACTAAACACAGTACTTCCAACTGCTTCGGCAAAATTCAACATATTTATTAACCGTTGTATCGGCATAATATTTAGAGTGTTCGCCAAAAGACCGGGGTTCAATCCCACATTGAGTCACACCAAAGAATTAAAGAACCGTGCTTGATGCCTCCTTGCTTAATATTCAGCATTATAAGTCACAGATCAAGGGTTGGTTTGGTTTGGTTTGTTTGGTTTTATGGCATCTCAACCTTTGTAGGTTATTTAACGCCAAATCCATTTTTATGTAAATAATCTGTTCTATTGAAAACAGTTCAGTTTAGCATAAGTACACAGTTTAATTGTCAAAAACATTTCCATTTCAAACTATTCAAGCAGTTATATGTAATAATTCAGTTAAGTGTAAATACAGTTTTAATGTCGAAAAACAGTTCTATTTGAAATAATTCAGTTAAGCATAAGCACGCTGTTTAACTGTAAGTACGGTTTAATTGTCAAAAACGTTTCTATTTCAAGCTATTCAGTTTACTCAATTCATTTTAGCATAAGTATGCTGTTAGTTCTATTTAACCCATAGATAGGGCCCTATCAGATGCTACCACGCCGGGCCAGAGTGGACCTTGGAGCGATGGTAACGAAGGGGTACTCCGCATTCCCCAAAGCTCCAGCACTGCTGGAACCTTACCATCAGATTGTTTAGTGTCATATCCAGGACACTCGTTAGGTGGGGTCTTACCCCTCTGCAAAGGTGCAGTCAGTGTATTCTACAGCCCCAGCTGACTGGGCAATGATCAAGGGTAAGTAGAGCAATCCAGTAAAAGGAGTGCCTCCCTCCCCTACACCTCGACTTTGTCGATTTGACGCATTCACAAACACACACACACACACACACACACACATAAACGCATAAATCTTATTTTACTCCCTTCTCAATAGCTACTACACCGAGGTGCAGGGAAGGGTGCTACTCCTCTTCCTGGATTGCTCCACTTTACCCTTGATCCATACCTTATAATGCTGAGTGTTAAGCAAGGAAGCAACAAGTACCATTTTTGAGTCTTTATTATGACTCGACCTGGGATCGAACCCCGGTCTCCTGGGCCTTTGGCGAACACTCTAACCGCTGGGAGAAGTAGCTATTAAAAATGAGACTTCGGGTCGCCGTCGACAACAGTCGGCCAATTAACAATATATATGTGTGTGTGTGTGTGTGTGTGTGTGTGTGTGTACGTGCGTGCGTACGCGCATTCATAAAAGTATTTACATTTAATGAAAAGAAAATTATTAAATTTTTTTTAGATACGAAATGAACTCGAATTTCCACAAAGAAAAAAAAAATGAGACAGTACAAGGGAAGCAACTCTGTCGTTTTGTTTTCAGCTTCACCAAGTAATAAAAATAATGTAGTTTATAATGATATCTATCTAACAAATTTGCTTGGTAACTATATCTGTTTATATAAATATATATCAATTTATCTATCTGAATTTAAATTTAGAGATATTTCTATCCACACGAAGTAATAATAAACTGTAGTTTTTTTTTCCTCTAGAATAATTCTTAACAAAAACCTTAGTAAATCGCGAATGTTCAAATGATTTATCAGAAACTATGTATCCAGTAATCACTTCATTAGAAATAAAGTTTTATTTAAGTTTGATATTCTCACAGTTTTTCAAGAATGTTTTTGTGGTCAAAATTTGACATGAAACTCTAATACGTTTCTCAGTGAAAATGCAGGCAAGTTAACAAGGATAAGGGAGATAACTCATCATATACTCTTTAGTTTGTCATCGAAGAATACTATAATTTTTGTGTTGACATGAAGACCATTGTCAATATTACACACACACACACACACACACACACACACACACACACACACACACACACACACACACACACACACAAACAAGCACAATATATATAGTACCGATAATTTATACGTATTGCAAGATTAAAGTTTGCTTCGAATTTATCAAAAATTCTTTCTTTAGTCTTTCTATTTTAAATTTATTCAAATCGTAGATGAGCCTATTACCAGCTTAATGAAAACTACGGTCTGATTATAAAATGGTATCTACTATTGTGTAGTTGTTAGCAAGCTAAGATAGGACACCATTGTTAGTGAGTGAGATTCTCATATTGTCTCATATTTTTCGATTTGTGAAGGCTCAATCAAGTTAAACGACGACCACATACACAAAAAATTGAAACTGGCGCAAGTGGACGAATGTCTTGCTCGAACTTTTGAGCTGTCTTGGGTTCAAATCTCTGACTAAGCTTCATTAAGTAATGTATCTAAAATGAAATTAATCTCAGTCACTAGAATATATGATACTGTTGCATTTGATTGTCTTGGCTGCGAGAATTTTCAAGTTCAAATCCCGACCTCGGCTTTTACTTGTTTGCATTTTATCGTTTTTAAAGTGAAGAACAGAGCAATAATCAAAACCAAAAAACCGATTGCAGTTTTTTTCGAAATACTATTTAGTTGATGTTAGTGTTTGGTCTTGATTTTAGTGTCACAGTTTTACATGTAGGGATTGAATTATAAATTTTTTTAAAATCAATAATATAAAGTATAGAAATAAAATAAACACAAAATAAAATAAAGGCAAAAAATTACAATCTCTCGGGAGGCCTCAGACAGGAAGGACAATCTACGCTTGCCTGAAAATTGGGCTTCTTGGCGCCAAAACGAAACACAGTCTCAGAATCCGATAGACACCTCGACCGAGAAGACGGTTATTTTACTAGTCGTAAACCGGAGAATAAAAGTTGAGTTTAAAAGTATCCCTGTTGTTATATTTTGACCTTCGACCCGGCCCAAAAATGCTATTCCAAGGTGATACACCGGAAGGAAGTGACACATTCCAATGGCCAGTAATCGAAAGAGATCGCGTGGGCGGATCAAGGCTTATGATATAGGACAAGGTGAAGGTCCCATTGTGCCATTACAGTGATGCACCGGAAGAGAGTAACCTCTGAACTGCATGACAGTTATTTCCGCTTGATGACGATTAAACATTTGATTTCAAGGATCCAGTGGGTGATCGTCTGGGCATTGAATTATTATATAATTGAGTTGAGTCGGGTGCCAAAAGCAGTTGCCAGCAGAATTCCAGACAGTAGAGACCAGATGTGGTAGGGAAGGCCACATCCGACCGAGGGGGCCCTCGGAAAACCCCCGATGGAGTGGACCCCAACATTAAGAGAACAAGAAAGACACAACGTGACGGTCATAACAGTGGGGTCAAAATATGAAGTTTATGTTCGGTCTCCAGCACCCTCTCACATGCAAACCCTTGAACAACCCTTTCGGACCCTTGCAATAAAGTGAGAGGTAAATATAATTGTAAAGAAGTCTTCCTGTGTCTTCCTTCTTGTGTCCTTGTCGTTGTGTCGTTGTGATGCTGCATGAACGTGTAAATGACTATATAACACTGTCTCTTTTCCGTCATTCATTTCTTCTCTGCCGGAACAACCAACAAAAGAAGATAAATGAATGGAGATAAGAATAAAAAGTAAGTGACCAACTTCATAATCTTTTCCAACACAACCAAATCTCTTATATACAATATACATTCATTAAAAGCGAATGTCACCCACATTTTCTTAAATGAATTATATAAAGTTACAATCAGGATCAATAATTCCGTAGCCTGACACAGTGATTAGTTGAATTCTGATCAGACATTTCTGTTACGTAATGTTTAATCTATGTGAAGTATAGTTTCGTTTATGTTCTTTGCTTTAATGGTATATCAACTTTCATGGGTTATTTTATGTTAAAGTCACCGTTGTAGAAGAACAGTTATAGTATAACTCAACTCATAGCTGTGGGGATAAGAGGGTTCACATCTTTCCCCAGGGTATTAGTCCAAAAGCGATTAAAATGGTGCGACTGGAGTCCACTAGATGTTGCAGTTCAGCATGTTACCCAAAACGATAAGGTGACTCCTCTGTGATTTATTAAAAGACGTTGTGTTAAGTGCATTCATAAAGAACGAAAAAGTAAATGCTTTTTCCCTTGCAAGGAGAAAAAAAACTTTTTTTTCTACGAGACGATTCACTACAAATAAACTTTCAACAAAACCAGATCCTTTCTACAAACCGTTTCTCTTCTAATACATTCCAACATTCCCCCCGCCTTTTTTAACCGGATTCGGCATTAAATGATCGAGGAGGCTGATGTGCCGTAAAATAAACAAATAAACAAACAAACAAGCCTTTTTTTATCATTAGGTAATCGATGTACAATATTGCTCATAAGTACACTTAACATTCTTCAAGACAACGTTACTTTTATTCAAAACCAAAGATACCGGGATTTAATAATTTCCACTGGAACATTATACTATCAAAATAGAAATTTCTAAGTATAATTCATTACTAAACTCTTCAACATAGAAAATATGTAACCAAAATAGCAATATATAGCAGTCCAAAAATAAGTACATCTCTTCTGGAGTTTTCTTTAAAGATTTACACTCAAGAGGAAGAAAGGCTGTGGTCAAAAGAAAACAATATCAAAATGGAGTAATAGCATTCTCAAAAGTGAGAGGAGGACTAATCCATCGATTATTGCATTAAAAAAATGTCTCCAGACCCACTTAAGGGTGTCCTTATGTGAACGATACAAAATGTCGTCCCAAAAAATCTTGATAGCCCATCTCACGGCGTCACTAGAAACCTCTACAAACAGAAACTATTATAAGGCTTGACGAGGAAATTTGGGTGAAAAGTAGTTTTCTTATAATTGAACCTTCAAATTCGCTGGTAGATCTCATCGTTATAAATTTGCATTTTACAGTTTTAAAATATCTAACAAGTTGTGGGATGCATTCAATGGTTATTCGTGGAGACAGGAACTATGCTTTCTATCTAAAAATATAGCCATAAAGAGAAGCTATTATTTGGAGATTTTCCAGCAGCATATATTTGTGATATTTCACACACACACACACACACACACACACACACACTTGTTTGCAGAGAGTTAAATGGATATACATGTATAATTTGTAAGCAAATTGTTTGAAGGCAATTTAATTTCTTTTTTTTTTTTTAAGGTTAGATGTTTTGTTTTGTTTTGTTTTACGGCGTATCAACCCTTTTCGGGTCATTTAACGCCGAATTAAATTTCAAAAAATTCAGTTTAGTATAAATACAGCTTTTCTTTAGAAACAATTAAATGTCAAAACAGTTCAGTTAAATGACAAAACTGTTCAGTTAAATGTCCAAACAGTTCTATTTCAAACAATTCAGTTTGACATAACAACACAGTTTCAATTTCAAAAACATTTCTATTTCAAACAATTTAGTTTAGCATAAGTACACAGTTTTATTTGACTCATAGATAGGACCCTATCAGGTGCTACCACTCTGGGTCAGAGTGGACCTGGGAGCAATTGGCAGTGAAGGTGTACTCCGCATTCCCCAAAGCTCCAGAAGTGGAGTCTTCGCATCAGATAGTTTTGTGTCATATCGAGAACTCTCGTTGGGGTGGGAGTCTTACCTATCAGTAGAAATATCACGAAATAAGTATTTCTTTTTCAGCCAACATACTTATTTTATCTATTCTTAATCATATTTATTGGCCCCCCCCGTTCGGGCAGGATATGACACAAGGTCAATTTTTAAGCGGAGTTTAACAGGTTTGAATTCAGACTTTTCCTTCACCTAGACTAGTTGCCTCACCAAGGCTGAAGAACCCAGTCCGCCCTACTATTTACCCATAATTGGATTCATACCTTTCCCAAGGGTATTAGTGCTATGTGAAATGCAATCAGTCTCGTCCAAGATTTGAACTCGTGTCGCCGTGTCCATTTCCTACGACGATAACCATTACACCAAGGGCACCCCCACTTTTTTATCTATTCTTAATGAATACACTTTTTAAGTAATCTACGAGGGTGAGCTAAAAAGTTCATAAACTGAAAAGTTCATATAATGACGTCATATCTACTGTTGATGACTTTTGGGGCCAAAGGGATCCAAGCACTGCAACACTAATGGAAGTAATGTGAAGAGTACAAAGGAAACAGTGTTGAAAATTGATCTCATTTACTCACATTATATCTTGGTCAGCCTATGAACGTTTTAACCGAACCTCGTACTTCTCAAATCAGAAACTTTACTTTTTATCAAGTTAGTTTTGGCTTCTTTTTTTAATGACATACCAGTCTTTGTGGGTCATTTAATGCCAAAGCCATCCTTGTTGAAAGATAGTATGATCATCATCCTCATCTTGTCGTGTTATCAGCACGGATATCCCTGACCCTCTCTCGCCACCCCTCCCTATCGTTCATCGCTTCTAGCAGGTCCTCAGGGCTACACCCCGTATCCTCACAGAGCTGCTGTATGTAGGTCGCCCTGCTTTTGCTCGGCCATGTGAAGGGGTCCATAGGAGTACATCACTTATGAGCTCGTTTCTGCGTCTCCAGCAGTGTCCTGCATGTCTGGTTCGTCTAACTTTGATAGTTTTCGTGATGGGTGGTAGGTGGCCGTATAGCTGCTGCTTTGTTGAGTGTTGCCTCCAGGACTTATTCAATATTGCTTGCAGCATTCTTGTGTAGTTGCCGTCAAGCCTTTTCTCCAGCCGTTTAGTTAGCGTCCATGTAGTGCATCCATATAGCAGTATCGACACGTTCGCTGCTTATGAAAAGCTGGGTGGATGAGGGAGTTCATACCTCTCCGAAGGGTATTAGTATAAAAGTGAATACAATAGCGTGACTTGTATTCGAAACTGTTTACTATGATGTCGCCGTCCAACACATTAACTACGCCATCAAGTATGAAACAAACTTTTCTTTCTAAAAAGCCACTGAATTAATTCAAATATCTTTAGCTTAATTTTTAATTGACGGTTTTATCCTTACTTGATATAAAGTTAGATTTAAAAGATAATCTTTGACAAACGTTCGAATGGGAATTTTTGAAATTCCTCCAACACCTGAGAAAATAATCATCGAATTTCTATGGATTTTATCGTCAAATCCTTTGTGCCATTATTGAGAAGAAAGATTGGAGAAAATTCTGATACAATGTTTCTTTAAGGGAACAATACAGAATCGTAAATCTTGTGTCTCGAAAATTCTTTTACACTGTGTAAACGTAGGAAAGTTTTTAGGGGTATCACACATCAATTTAAATAAACTATCGAAAAAAAACAACTAATTATTGAATTTTGATAAAATAGTCCATAATAATTAAATATTTTCCTTTATAAACATGTTGCCATACTAAATTTAGGAGAAAAATATCTTTTTATTTGTAATTACTTTATCGGATAGAGTTGATTTCCATATGATAGATATCCTGTTAATAGCATTCCACGTCTTCGCTGGGTGTATGTTGACATCACCTTCGATTGATGAGATGCTGCTGCCAAAGTATGTGAAATGTCTACTAGTTTTAGAGGCTAGCCACTTAGAGTGGAGATAGCTAAGTTTTGTTTAAAACACATGTACTCGAGTTTACTCGCATTCATGTAGAAGACAATGCCTCCTGTTGCTTGCTCTAGATAATGCAGTATGGATTCTGCAAACAGGATTTCTTCCAAGCTGAAGCTGTGTCTATACTACTATATGGATGCACCACATGGACTAACAAAAAGTTTCAAGAAAACACTAGATGGAAACAGCACAAGAATCCTGGGTGTTGTTTTGAACAAACCCTGGAAGCAGCAACCAACAAAACAGCAACTGTACGGCCCCCTCCCTCCGATCTTACAAACCTTTCAATATAAGCAATACATGCGGAGCACTGCTGAAGAAGCAAGCAGAAACTCATAAGCAATGTTCTCTCATTAACTCCTGCAGTGTTGGCCGATCAGCAAAGACGTACTAACATCATATCTCTACGGACACGGAGTGTATGTGTTCACCAACCCCTTCTCACGGACAGGATGTGACACAAGGTCAATTTTTAAGCGTAGTTTAACAGGCTTGAATTCAGAGTTTTCCTTTTCTTAGACTGATTGCTTACTCAAGGCTAAAGAGACCAGTCTGTCCTATTATTTACCCATAGATGGAGGGAGAACATTTGGATTCATATCTTTCTCAAGGGTTTTAGTGCAATGTGAAATGCAAACAGCCTCGTCCAAGGCTTGAACTCGTGACGCCGTCTCCATTTCCTTCGACGATAACCATTAAACCATGGGCACCAGCAAACCTAGAATATCTGCTAGAAACGATGGATGATAGGGATAAATAGTGAGAGAGAGAGTCAGCGAACTCCGTACCGTCAGTGCAATTTGATGATAATAATGATGATGACTAGTGATGAGAGCTCCCTTTACCGAATCTGATGATTTATTTTATTTATAAAATTTTGCATGAACACAGACTTTAAGAATGTGTTTGAGACATGAGAAAACATATACTCAAATTTGCATGAATTTTAATTATACTGAAAATTATTTCTGCTATTAAGAATTAAGATATATGAAGTCATTCTCCACCCTTCTTCCCGCTAGTCTACTGCTACTCACCCATCTAGTATTTATATATATATATATATATATATATATATATATATATATATATATATATATATATATATATATATATATATATATATATATATTATATATATATATATATATGTGTGTGTGTGTGTGTGTGTGTGTGTGTGTGTGTGTGTGTGTAGGAGACGGTTGTGGTGTAATGGTTATCGTCGTAAGAAATGGACACGGCGATCCTGAACGAGGTCGTCTGCATTTCACGTATCGCTTTTATACAATCTTCCCTCCAGCTATGGGTTGATAGTAGGTTAGATGGGACACTTTAACCTTTGTAGGACAACCGGTCTAGGAGATGAAAAACTCTGAATTCAAACATGTTAAACTCCGCTTAAAATTGACCTTGTGTTATATCCTGCTCGTACGTAGGTGTTGGTAACACACACACACACACACACACACATATATATATATATATATGGGGGGGTCATCAACAAAGACTCATCTTTTCTTGATACACAGTTATTATCATCTCTGGAATACGTTTTTGAGGGCTCTGGTAATGACACTGAAATAGATCTGATGGTGAAACTCCAGTTCTGGTGATCTGAAGAATGTAGTGAACTCCTCTGTTGCCATGACTTACTGGGATACCCTGACCTGGTGTGGTAACAACCTGTTTGCTCCTATCTATGATGGCTTAAATAGATCTGATGCGTGTATGTGTATGTGTGTGTGTAAGAGAGAAAGAGAGTGCCTGTCTGTATGTCTGTGTGTTTGCAAGCACTTGTGTGTGAGAATGAGTTTTATGAAACCTATAAATGTCTTCGAGGCAGGCTAATATAGAAGCACCAAATAGGACTTTTTGATGCCGCTTTGCGTTTTAGAAATGGTTGTAAAAAAATTATTTGCAGACGCTCCTATCGTAGAAAAGACTGACGATGTATTAATCTAATAGAAATCTTTCCTTGGCGTAGGAGTGGCGATTTGCTTGGACTCGGCTAAATTCAATTTACATTTAGAATATGGAAAATCTCATGTTTTCCTTCGTCATTGTTCTTGCATTGCCGTTATGAGTTGTGTCACAACGATCTTAGATGATGCCAAGAAGCAAAATGTTGAGGTCAGAGGTGAGAGGACCATTTCGATGAGTTGTTAAAGGTTCTCTGTTTAGTTGAAAAAAATCAGAAACTTTGTTATTGAATTGTGTTAGATTTACAAACAAGTAAATAAGATTCGGAAATCCTGGGAACATTTTCTCTGAAAGGTTTTGAAGCAGTGCCAAAAACTGAGGCTTACCATCTTGGGATAAGGTTGGTGGTCTTCGAATTTCAGCTACTTCACCTGGGGGCGTGATGCTTGTCCTTTTGTCTTATGCTCAACATTGATCGTACACTCGAGAATTAGATTTGGACCGAAAAGCGACAAAAAGGCCAAAGGTGGCTAATTAAATTTAAGCTGAAATAATCTGACTAATCAAAGAGGTTCAGCGAAATTCAAATTATGCACAAGGATTATTTTGTCTGGTGGGCGTATCTAAGTGGTTACCACATTGATTTCAGAGTTTTAATTCTCTTTTGGAGCATTCGTTTGAGACATCTGTTACATTAAATTAAAAAAAGGAAAGTTAACTTATAATGAATCTATCTATCTATCTATCTATATATATATATATATATATATATATATATATATATATATATATATGTATGTATGTATTATTCAGTCGTGTTAAACCGGAGTCGGGAATAATTCCGTCAGGACAAAAAATCATTCAACTATGAACATTTAAATTTTCCTGGTAAAGAGCTCAATGTAACTGACATCATCGAGCAATAATTCCTTTAAGAAAAACAAACGACAGTCACATTAGGGTTATAAACTTATTTCATCCTGTTATGGGTATTGATATGAATCAATAACACCAAAAATAATAGGACTTCTTCAGATCTAATGGATGAGAAAAAGCTTTTACTTTTTTATCCATTAGATCTGACAAAGTTCTGTTATTTTTGGTGTTATTGATTCATATCAATAGTCATAAACAGGATGGAAACAAATTTATAATCCTAGTGTGACCGGTTTTTGTTTTTCTTAAAGGTATATATATATATATATATATATATATATATATATATATATATATATATATATATATATATATAATATATATATATATATTATGAATTGAGGTCTCGGTAGCCGTTAAACGGATGTATGTAAACAATAGTAATTGTGATTCATAACCATTTAAAATTTACTTCGCTGATACTGGTTCCTCGTGCTGAGGGTTAGAGGCTTGGATTGGCGTTTGAGTCAACCGGGTTTCGATCCCAGCTACGGGAAGCTTGTGTGCCTAGCCACACTGATGAGTTCTGATAGAACGAAACATCTATCTGTGGATGACTATATATGTATATGTACCTCAGCTAGTAATTAATGATAGCACAGAAATACTTATATATATATGTATAGCAAATGTGTTCAAAGAAAATAGTTGGAAATGATTTGTCTCTTTGTCAGTCTCAAACTGTTTGTGTCTATCTATTCTTTTCTTGATTTCATCCATTACCTTTAAATGTTTTAATTTTAATATCGTTTTAAATAAAATAAAAAAAAACAAATTAAAATATTCGTAAATTGAACAGGATAAAAGCTTGGTAATAGTCTCAAGAGGCAACATGCCTTCTAAAATTTAGCTGGAAAAAAAATGATCATCATTTAGCAGGAAATAATTTCTGTCTGGAATGTAATCACTTTAAAGTTGTCGTCATTCGATTTTCTTTAAATCTAAAAAGCACTGTTTTACTTTTTTTAAATTTTTTATTTCTTTTATTTCATTTTTTTTTTTTTTTTTGAGTGGAAAATAATAAATAGAATTTCGTCTCAGTCTTGTGGGAAGCAGCTTAAGTTTATCCAGGAAAGAAAGAGAGAATTAAATCAAGGGAGGAACGACGAAGAGATGAAGAAAAATGAAAAAGATTAAATAAATGAAGAATAAAAACTGAAGCCAAAACAAATTGTAACGATGGACAGAAGAGGGAAAAATATAAAGAGTTGAATTGCATCATTGGAGTTTTATATAAAAGAAGAAAAAAACATTTTTAAAAAATACAAAGAAAAATAAAGAAAAGAAAATGAAAACAGGTTTACAGAGGTGTGACTAATGAGACAAAGACTCTCTGATAAAATTAGGATGATATATGGACTCAGAGGTACGGAACGAAATAACAGCAGAGAGCTTATTCATTTTTGAATGCACTTGATAATAAAGAAAAAAAAAGGGGGGGAAACATGAAATAAAAGCTGATAAAAGATGTAAAAGAGGAAGAAAAAATACTGTAAAAATGATGACAAAAAAAACAGAAAATTTTGGAAGAAAGTATTGAACTATTAAATGTTTTTAAAAATTATTTAGTCAATTTTTTCCTTTCTTTCTTCTTTCCTCTTTTGCAATCACCCCAAAGAAAATACCAGAATCTAATTTAAAAAAAAAAACGATTTGGTGATACAGTTCATGTTAACGTTAAAACAGACGAGACCAAAGCAGTATTATTTTCGAGGGATTGAACTTTCTGCTGACTCCTTGTAGGAAATCTCCGTGGCGCAACAGCAAAAGTGGCGTGCTGTGCCCTCAGAATAAGTCAGTTCAAATCCCCGGTTGCGCTATTACGTTCACTTTCAGATTGATACTCTCGGAAAAAGTGGAAGCTCTCTTATCCTCCCAGCCCTAGATTAAATAGCGTCACTACAGTTCAACGAGGATGTCTTTGGCATTAAATAACCCTCGAAGGTTGATAAACCAAAAAACCAGTCACGCAGAAAGCATTAATACGTCCAAAGGTTGCATACAAAAATTACTTTTCAGGACATTTGCTTTCCAAACAATTTTTGAATAGACCCTCAAATTACTTATATATTCATTTTTCGAAAAACATATTTGTAATTTTCATTTTACGGACTTTTCTTGACTATTCTTTTCTTGTCTTTTATTTTATCTCGGCCCAGAGGAAGCAGTGTATAGTTTTTTCTAGTCATATTTCCTCTACTAAGCTCGACTTAGTTGCTTCAGTTTAAATAGTAATTTTTGGATGTCCCTTGAACCTGATTTGTAGAGGAACGGATATTTTCTTTAGTACAATATAAAAACTGAATATATTCTGAAAAAATCCTGATTTAAACTAACTGAAACCATATTTGGTTTGGCTGTGTATCGTTGCATATCAATCATTGTAGGTTATTTAATGCTAAATCCATTTTGCACATATAAACAATCCTATTTTAAACAATTCCGTTTATCACAAGTACACAGTTCAACAGTCAAAAACAGTTCTATTTCAAACAATTCAGTTTAACACAAGAACACTGTTTAATTCTATTTGACCCATAGATAGGACCTTATCAGACGCTATCACTCCGGGCCAGAGAGGACCTGGGAGCGATGGCATTAAAGAGGTTCTCTGCATTCCCCAAAGCCTCGCCATCAGATTGTTTAGTGTAATATCTAGGACACACATGGGGGAATCTTACCCCTCAGCAAGAGATGCAATCGGTATATTCTATAGCCCCAGCCGACTGGGCCCCTGAAACCAGAAGATTGACTCGATTTTTGAGAAAATTATTAATAAAATTATCTACATTAATTATATATCTGTAGTACATTATAAATTGTTACGAGCGTAAAGCACTAAAACTGAGAGAATTTCTTAATTAATTCTAAGAAAGAGGAGAGAGAGAGAGAGAGAGGGAGAGAGAGAGAGAGAGAGAGAGAGAGAGAGAGAGAGATTTCAATCATACATCTTAGATGCATCAGGGAGGTCTTCAGTGATGCGCTGTCTTCATTGCCGATTTCGGGTTATTTCTGCATCATATCAGCTCCGACAGTAACCCCGGCTTGACTCTAAAAGAGCCAAGCCGCCTCCGTGATCGCGACGTGTTACGCTCGTGCCTCTACCAAAGCAAAGAAAAAATAAATAAAAAGATTAGAGAACAACAAATCGTTCGAGTAAGAGGAAATTATTTCTAAACTTCCAAAAAACTTAAGGCATGTATTAATACTGGCAAAATCACGGAGTTAATACATTTAAAGGAAGTCTCCGTTTTTTATTTATCAATAAATAAACTAATCAAAGATAATAAATAATACCATTAATTTTTATAGTTTAATCCAATTTGTTTAAAAAATATTTTATGAAACCAGAATACTCATCAATTAAAGAAAAAAATGTTTTGCGTCTTATCGCAGTGAAATATGAAGGTGATGATTATAACGAAGCTCATACCTTTCCCGAGGCTTAGTCCGAAAGTCAACCTAATAGTACGACGGCAGTTGGAACGTGCTTACTACGATATTGCAATCCAACTCTTTACCCACTATGCCACGGAGACTACTCCCACAGACAATAAGGAGTAAGTTATATGTTTAATGTGAGCTTCCGAAAAGCCAATTACTCAACTTGAACCACTTGGTTGAAAACCTGATGCTTTTGCTAGGCTTCCTTATGGGTAAAAATGAGATGTGGTCTCTAGTCAGATCGAAAGCTTATCCTTTATCATTTTTTCTGATACGTGCAGTTTATTTTTAGAAGAAAGAAAATCAGTTAAAAATCAAAAGATGAAAGAAAAGAATAATAATGATTGATATCATTTTGATTGATTTTTCGGACCTCATCTTTATGGTGGTAAGTTGAAACACAACGTTTGGCCGCCGTACCCTCCAGCCTTCCCCAGGTATTGTTTATCTGGGCACAGAAATGAATCAACCTGGGAAATCATTTTTCAAGCTTGACTGTTGATATCCCAGGTTGATTCATTTCTATGCCCAGTTATACAAGGGACACATGAAGAAGGCCGGAGGATACAGCGGCCGAAACGTTGTGTTTCAACTTACCACAATAAGAATAAGGACAACAGTCCGAAAAATCACAATCAAAATAATACACATCAAGCCTCATTTCAAAAATTCAGATAGATGATAATGATTGAAATAATAAATGCTATACAAGGTCAATTTTTAAGCGGAGTTTAACAGGTTTGAATTCAGAGTTTTCCTTCTCCTAGACAAGTTGCTTTACCAAGGCTGAAGAACCCAGTCTGCCCCTACTATTTACGCACATCGAGAACACTCGTTGGGGTGGGAGTCTTACCTATCAGTAGAAATATCACGAAATAAGTATTTCTTTTTCAGACAACATACTTATTTTATCTATTCTTAATCATATTTACCAACCCCTCCGCTCGGGCAGGATATGACACAAGGTCAATTTTTAAGCGGAATTTAACAGGTTTGAATTCAGACTTTTCCTTCTCCTAGACTAGTTGCCTCACCAAGGCTGAAGAACCCAGTCTGCCCCAACTATTTACCCATAGCTGGAGGGAGAATAATTAGATTCATACCTTCCTCAAGGGTATTAGTGCTATGTGAAATGCAATCAGTCTCGTCCAAGATTTGAACTCGTGTCGCCGTGTCCATTTCCTACGACGATAAATGCTATAATTATGATATAATAAACGTGACGTCATAAAAAGGTCTTGAGAAGTTCCCGTTATTTGATACGTTTGAGTTAAAATCAAAGTTTAAGAAGATTTCAATTCCGAATTTTTTATAAGAAATGGAAATTCACAAAACTCAAAGATAAAACAAAATCAAGAATGATAACATGGCTTCAAAGTCCATATTAAACAAAGAAGAAAATGATGAAGTGTGCGATGATAATGGGTTTGATAAGCACAGCTCTTCTTCTTTCACGGATTGGTGGGCTTCATCAGGATTTACGGATATTGACAAACTTATCTTCTTTCGTCGGCCCAAATTCATTCGACAAGGTCAACTCCACAACGACACTATCCGAGTAACCGACGAGAGCAAAAGTTTCGACTCTCTCTACGCGGTCAGGGGAAACAGACCAATTACCTTTCGCCTTTCGTTTGCACCGGTAGACGTCAACGTTGCAGTCAGCGGCCCTGGAACTTACTCAGTCACAAAGACTTCGGATAATGACTTCCTGCTAACTAACCCTGACTCTGGGCCGGTCCAAATTGAAATTCTACGTGCGTCCATTACTGGATTTTCATCTTCTTTCCCGTGCCCGGATGACCGGTACCAAATCTATCCCGTGACACCAGCCTTTATCCCTAAAGATTATGATCCAGTCACAACTATCATTTTGCCCATGGAGATTAAAACGCAGACATTGTGTTGTGTTCTTTGGCGGAATGTTACAAGCAGTTGGAAATGGATGTTACAGCAGATTTGTTGTTGCTTTACCATTTTTCTTGGAAGGGCATCATAAAGTTCAACAAGAAATTCAAGAATATGATAAAATAATCTGGTTTTTTTTTTTCTGATCATGATTATTTCTTGTTAAGCACACACACATACACACACGCACACACACACACATGTAATCATTATCATCAAGACATGGTGATAGGACAGCTTTCTGGAGCCGTCCGTTCTAAACGCCCATCACTCATGGTAAGTCTTCTAAACGGCATCCAGTGTCTGCAAAGTGCTCCTGATAGTTATTAGTTTTTTTCTGGTCGGCCAAAACTGGTGTGTCCATGTGTATGAGTCCATAGCGAGAACATCGCTTATGAGTGCTTCTTTATTTCTCCAGTAGTGCCCAGCTTGTCTTATTCCTTTTACTTGGATGGTTCGTGAGATGGGAGGTAAGTTACCGTACAGCAGTTGTTTTGTGAGGTGCTGCTTCCAGGAATTTTCATAACGGTATTAGAAGACAAAACTGAACTAACAATAGTTTGGTTTGGATTCTTTGTTCAATGGCATATAAACCTTTGTGGGCAATTCAATGCCAAAGCGATCATTGTAGAACGGTAGCGATACAATTTAACCCATAGCTTGAGGGATAAGAGGGGTTCATATCTTTACCGAGGTCCGAAAGTGAACATAATAAAACAACTGGCGCTCGAACTTGCTTACTTTGATGTCGCAGTCTAGCACGTTAGCCACGACGCCACTGGAACTACTCCTAATATAAGTAAAAATCTTTACAATCAATATATTATATTATTTTATTTAGATGTCTTTGAGCATTCAAGTCTGTTGATTATATTCACGAAAAGCTTGGGGTTGTCCTCGTGGTGTAATAGTTAAAGCGATGGACTGCGGAATCGTAGTAAGCGAGTTTGAACTCCAGTCGCGCTATTACGTTCACTTTCGGGCAAATACCCTTGGGAAAGGTACGAACCCCCTTATCCTCCCAGCTATGGGTTAAATAGTACCACAAATGTTCTTCTAGGAGAATGGCTTTGGCATTAAATAACCTAAAAAAGGTTGATATGCCATTAAACAAAGAAACCAAACCATCACGAAAAGCTTCATTATATTTTGAAATGCGAATATTGTACTGTTCTTGTTTGAGCGCTTCAATGATTTGATTTCCATATTGTTGTGGACCAGTAAAAGGTCCAGAGGAAAGGCACGAACTCTGGTTTACGTGGAACAAAGTATATTAACGAAAGTATAATACAACATAGGTAAAAAGGTGGTGAACGACAGTCTGACTACCTGCCTGCCAAAGTGTTAGGCTAGGGAGAACTTTATTCTTTTTTTATATCTTTATTTTTTTCCGTCCCACCACCGGACAAGAACGGCACAAGGCTTTTTTAAAGTGGGTCCGGACGCAGGGCTGCAGCCCACACGCGTTGGCAAAATCCAAAAATACCTTCGGCCCCGTCGGTATTCCCCCTTCAGACGCCAGGAAACAAAACAGCAAACAATTGGTAAAATCGTTAATATCTAGGGAAAACTTCATCGGGATGACTATTCTCCCGGTATTAATAGCAACAGGAAGAGTTCATTACAGCCCGCAGGTTGGGTACCATAACACATATGTAAACTTATTTCTAAACATGGTGTGCTTAATATGAGGCCAGAAATTCTAAATAAAATTTAAATCTAAACTCTCGCGTAGCTAGTACACAATTTTCTTTTTTCATTTCGCCATGTTTTGGTTATTTTTCCAGTATGGCCAGTCAGATTAGGTTAGGTTATTTGGTTTAATAAACCGGGCCATTGGCCTAATCAATAGTGCTCGCCAATGATCCGGGAGACCGAGGTTCAATCCCTGGTCGAGTCATACCAAAGACTCAAAAAATGGTACTTGATGCCGCCTTGTTTAACATTCAGCATTATAAGGTACGGATCAAGGGTAAAGTGGATCAATCCAGGGAAAGGAGTTGCCCCCTCCCCTATACCTTGGTGTAGTAGTTAACGAAAAAGGTACCCTTCAGGTCACCCTCGACTAAGCTCGCCCACTTTACTTATTTGGTTTAATAGCCTATCAACTTTTCATGATTATTTTATGTCAAACCCTTAAGATATATGTGTGTGTGTGTGATTTGTAAGCGAATAGCTAAAGGAAATTTTATTTCTGAACGAGTTAGAGTTCATTTGTTTGCACACAGTTAAATGGTTTTGAATATTTCTATTTAACATTAGTAATTCTATGCATCTATCTAATATAATGCCGATAAATAGTTTGCAGTGGGTACAAAATTTCAAAATGGCGTATAGTTGCGGATTCATTCTAAAAAGATCTTGGTTTTTTCTTCGCTTACGTCTCGTCAGAGAAAGGACTATAAGAGAAACCAAAAATAAAGAATGTAGAAAGTCAATCGTTTGCTCGGGGAGAGAAAAAAGGAGAAAACCCTTTGAGGGAAAAAAAGCAAAACCGTACAAATTATTCTGGTTCAGGAACCAGTACTTAGTCGAAGGTGGTATCTAAAATTCAACAAGAAATTTAGTTACAATCTCAAAATACTGGTTCCTATTTATCCCCATCTGAACCAGGGTTATTTATACGGGGTTGTTCTTTTTTCTTTTTGCCCTCAAAAGGTTTTTATTTATTTCTTTTTCTTTTTCTCCCCCACCTAACAGTTGACCTACTTCATTCTTTAAATTAAGTATCTCTTATGATCTCTGACGAGACGTAAGCGAAAAAAGATCTTTTGCAGAATGAATCTGCTACTGTACGCCATTTTGAAATCTTATTTGATATCATTCATTTGTTCGTATACAATTAATGATATTAATCCTTTGTTTGTACCTAGTTGATAATATTAATAATTTGTTTATAAACAGTTAATAATATTAACCATTTGTTTGTACAAAGTTAGATGGTTTTAAGTATTGCTGTCTAACACTAATAATTCTATTAATCATTTGTTCGCACACATTTTAATAGTTTCGGTTTCGGTTTCTTTGTTTAATGGCATATCAACCTTTGTAGGTTATTTAATACCAAATCCATCCTTTAAGAAGAACAGTGGTGGTGCTATTCAATCCATAGCTGGGAGGATAATGGGGTCCATTCCTTTCCCAAGGGTATTAGTCCGAAAGTGGACGTAATAGCATGACTGGAGTTCGAACTCGCCTACTACGACTAACCATTACACCATGAGGACACCCCACCCTTTAAAAGTTTCAAGTATTGCTATTTAACATTAACAATTCTATTTATCAAGTATTCCTATAAAATACAAACAACTTGCACACTACTGTATGTTTTCAAATGACTAATAATAAGCCCAAGCAAAATATTAAACAGTTCTATTTGACCCATAGATGAGACCCTAACAGGTACTACCACTCCGGGTCACAGTGAACCTGAGATAAATGAAAATGAAAGGGTTACAAGTAATGCTAAAAATTGTATTCAACATTATTCATTCGTTTTTTAATCAATTGTTTGCACACCGTTTCAAGTATTGCTATTTAACACTAATAATTCTATTTAATATTAATCATTTGTTGGTTTACATCTAAATGGTTTAAAGTATAGGAAATGAATGAATATTTCTATTTGTTCTATAGGTGGGACCCTAACAGGTACTACACATCAGAGTCAGAGTGGACCTGGAAGTAATGGACCCTAACAGGTACTACACATCAGAGTCAGAGTGGACCTGGGAGTAATGGACCCTAACAGGTACTACACATCAGAGTCAGAGTGGACCTGGGAGTAATGGACTCTAACAGAATACAATTCAGGGTCAGAGTGGACCTGGGAGTCATGGCAATGAAAGGGTACTTCATGTTCCCAAAGCTCCAGAACTGGAGCCTCACCAACAGATGCAGTTTAATGTCATACCTAAAATACCCGCTTTTGGGAGGAGCCTTATTTCTCTGTAGAAGTGCATTCGGTGTATTCTGGACCCCCAGCAGAAAGGGTGATGTATAATCAGTTGCTCTTAGATTATTAAAAAATTCTTTTACTACCTTCTAGGAAATAACCATTCGATCTTAGAATGCAAGCTTTTCTGAAAAAAATCTGACAATTTTAGTATAATACATAAAACTATATATATATATATATATATGAGCCAAAACATTATGACTAATCGGGGATGAAATACTCAAGTCGTAGAAGACTTGTGCCTTCTCTCCAAATCAGATGTGTCACTAAGCTGTTTCGGATAGACGTGTATTGAGAAAACTACATGAAGCTATGAATACTTACCTGGATTAGGAGTAACTTTACTTACCTGATCTGGTACTATCGAAACCAAAGGCAGATTCGAGGCCGAAAGGCCCCCAACTTCGGTTGGGCCACCCTCGGGTGGGCGAGCTGCTTTTCAGACCCCCTTGCACTACTTGTATAGCACTAGACCTCACGGTCTAGTTCAAGCTATATTCTGGCATACGTGCCCGGATCTAAATTTAGGTCCGTGATACTGCTTGACTCATAAGACCCACATTGCACTTAGTGGGTCAATGACTAGCAGGGTTCGAGTCTCGGCTCTTTCCCGACCTTCCCCTCCCCTTTATTCCCACTTTAATTGGCCTTCGGGCTTTTGACCTTGTGTCAAGTCCTGTCTGGTGGGAGGAAGCGACAAATACATACATGAAGCTATGAATCCCACCTGTCAATAAAGGCACTGAATTGTGTATTGTATATGATGTGGGAGTTTATTTAACTATTATCCAAATGTTTCTATGAACTAATTGTAAACGATTGTAGTCCAAACGTTGCATCTAGTAACTGAAGGAGTAAAGAGTAATGCCCCTTGGGCGGGCGTTGCAATTCGAGAAATATCGTATACCATGCTTGTATTTCTCCCATGGAACATAAAAAAGACGGAGAGAGAGTCTATATAGGAATCTTCGCAGGAAATTGGAAGCCAAGACGGTATAATCATAGGCATTCTTTCTCCAATCCACGACTTAGAAACCAGACTGCCCTATCAAAATATTTTGGGGGCCTTAAAGATCAAGGGCTGTCTCCACAAATTAAGTGGAAGATAATCAGGCACTCTTCTATTGCGAATAGCTTCAACGGTAGATGTAACTTATGTATAGATGAGAAAATTAGAATTATTAATTTCAGAAATTGAAGACTACTGTTGAACGAAAGAAATGAGCTCGTGTTTAAATGTAGACATAGAGGAAAATTCAAATTATCCCGACTGAGAGCCACTGAAACACCAGTCCCTAGGACAATGATAAGGATTTATTAGAAATTAATAACGATCAATTCTGTAGTGGATATCATCAGGGCGGGGAAATTTAAAGATAGATGATGATCCGATGAACGTCGGATATTAATCCAAAGATTAAGGCCTTTGACTCCAAAGTAGTTAATTCCCTTT
>CAUZXS010003934.1:0-107869 GCA_963585895.1 Sepioteuthis lessoniana | reverse complement strand
GCTTTAAATAGAACTGTTTTTGACATTTATCTGCGTGTGGACAAAAACTATTATTGTACTAACTGAATTGTTGAGTTAGAACTGTTTGACTAAACTGAATAGCTTGAAATAAATGTTTTTGATAATCAAACTGTATATTTACATTTAACTTCGTACTTATGCTATAATGAATTGTTTCAAATGGAACTGTTTTTGTCCGATACACTTAATTGTTTCAAATGAAACTATTTTTGAATACTAAACTGTTTTTGACATCGAAACTGTACTTAGGTAGACTTAATTTTTTGAAATGGAATTGTTTTGAATTTTATCATACCTGTGTGCAAACAAAATCTATTCTAAATCTATACTGAATATGTTGAATTATAACGGTTTGACTAAACTGAATTGCTTAAAATAGACATGTTTTTTGATAATTAAACTGTGTACTCACGGTACATTTAATTGTTTGAAAAAGAACTGATTATTTGTATAAAAATTGATTTGGCATTAAATAACCAACAAATGTTAATATGCCATAAAACCCAAACAACCGACCAACCAAAATGCTTGAGCATAAAGTTATATGCTGGGTATTAATTTTATTCATTTATTTATATGATTGGGATGTTGTTTCTGCAACTATTTTATTTTGAGCATTAGTCTATCTGTCACATTTTACGCTGCCTTTTTACTTTGTCTATTATGTGAATTCTATTTAGGTTTAAATTAACTGTAATTATATTTATTTCAACTCGCATGCATATATATATATATATATATATATATATATATATATATATATATATATATATATAGGGGGTATCAGCCTCATTTATTCTCAGTGTGCAATGGTATTACTCCATTACAAGTACTGTAGTATCCGATCTATTTACCTTCTGTTCCACAAGTCCTACCTGTGCAATTCATCTAGGATGAAAGAATACTATCCATCAAATACATACTCTTCAATTAAATTTCAACTGGTTGGCGCCATAGATAGTAAGCAAAGAATTTATATACATGCATTTCATTAAAAAGAAGAAAAAAACGTTGAAAAAAAAGACGCTCATCGCTAATCAAACTATTAGTATTCGTTAAGAAGGGAAAATGCTGACTGGAAGATGAAGTGACATTGAAAATATACAACAATGTATATTAATTAAGATAATGGAGAAAACGGAGCTGGTATTAAGTCTGATCGTAAATCAAGAGTTTACTCTAATCTGTAATTATCGGACTCTAACTTTCTGGTAGGAGATGTATGTAAATCAGCATAGATCAGAAGACCCTCCAACAGACGTGGAACGCATGCAAACCACGCCTTGTTGGAGTGGATTACGGTGATTACATTCCCTTTAGAAGGACAAGGCCTCCTTCAATTCTCGAAAAATCAGTTTCCTGTTTTAGGCAGCAAATGGCATCTGGTGGTGAGGCCCAAGTTCTGGAAATCAGGGTAATGTACGCCAATCCATAATTTCAATCACTCCCAGGCCCACTCTAACAAGGGGTGATAGTAGTTGTTAGGGTTCATATTATGACTGATATAAATCCATTTGGAAATAATTTGTATTGGAGATGAATACTTGATTACATAGCTCTATAAACATTTGTTTATAAAAATATTTACTTGAAGCTATAATTATTTACCACGTATTATTATTAGTTACCAGAAATTTTATAACTATATCTAAACAAATGATTATTATTGAATTGAAAAAAGTTAATGGGAACCATAACATTGTGTATGAATTATTTGTATTAGATATGAATGCTTAAAACCATAAAACTGTCAGAAAATTTTTTGTATTTGATAAGAATACTTGATATCGTATAACTGACAAAAAAAACTCTTAAGAAACATGTACACAAAAATACAAATATAAACGTACAATGAACGCAATTCTCTAACCTCTTGACATAACATAACTCCAGATTGGATGACATGCTGTTAAAATCAATCAATTTAATAATAATAAATCACTTAACCAACTTAACCAACCCAAGCAGATCTTCTTTCCCAATCCGATTATTTGATGCAACTTCAGTATTTCGTAATTTGGCGAAGCATAATCTTTCCAGCTGTGGTTTCTCTAAATTTATGACTGTTCCTCTTTCTTTATCTCTATATTATTCTCTATTTGTGCTATTTTTTTTGCTAAGCATATATATATATATATATATATATATATATATATATATATATATATATATATATTAGTTTGGACGTGGGTGTTCAATAGAAAGAGAGAGAGAGAGAGAGAGAGAGAGAGAGACTCTGTGTGTGTGTGTGTGTGTGTGTGTGTGTGTGTGTGTGTGTGTGTGTGTGTGTGTGTGTGTGTGTGTCTGAAAGTAGAAACTAAAATGGAAAAGATCCTATGTGACTCCTGAATCAGAAAGTATAACCATTTTGCTCACGCTAGGTTTACAGAAATTGGCAACATTTTCATTGTTTATTTGAAATTTAAATCTTTTAAATCGGTGCAAGTGGCAATCGACTTGTCCCAATTGTTGAAACAAGCTTACAAACCTACTATCTATCTATCTATCTATGGAGGCTTTGGGTGTTGTAATGGTTTGAAAACTAGACTAGCAATCATTCACAAGTTAATTTGAGTCTCATTGGGTACACCATTCATAGAGTTTGTGCCAGATCTAAGCAATATGAGCTTATTGTAAATTACAATAAATTACAATCGATAGATATTTATGTTTAAACCTTTACATATTTGGTTGATTGACAGAGCTCCTTTGACTGCATACTGTTAAATGGTTCTTAGACATGCTAAGTAATACAAATTAACATCAGTAATATGTTTCAAGATTAGAAAATGATTAAATACTTTTAGTTGTCCTATAGATGGGCCACCAACAGGTACTACAATTCCGGGCCAAAGTGAATCTACATTCCCTGAAGCTCTAGAATTGGATTCTTGCCATCAAATTGTTTATTGTCTTATCTGGACACTCATTGGAAGGGTGTCTTATTTCTCTGCAATGATGCAGTCAGCGTATTCTACTTCCCCTGTCGAGTAGAATGATTCATATTTAAAGGACAAGTATTTGTGTAAAATAAGAAAGTATTAAAACTGAGCTTTGCTTTTTTAATCTAAGTTTTAGATAAAAACATTGGTACTCAAAATTAATAAAAATATAATTTCCTGATTGTTGATTAGACATCTCGAATTCATCATGATATGCCAGTTTCGTTTTAAAAAACATAGGAAGCCACTATCGATACTTTCATGTGTAACTTCAGTGCAAAAAGATATTGTTGAAGTGGTGCAGCAAGTTTACCAACAAATCTATTCCTGTACAAGTTTTCTTTGTTTGCGGGACTGAATATTCATTTCAAGTGCACGATTTGAAAATCTGGAGGGCAACGGTTCGAGACAATTGGACGAAAAATACGTTCGAATAAGTGAGTCAAATATCAAGGGAACTATTGTGAGAAAATAACATTGTATTTATTGTTTATTTCAGCCGATACTTTTTAAATTTCTTGTATGCTTTTCTTTATATGTATACATAGATATTTAAAATAACTGTTGTTTTCTGTAATTGCTAAAACACTATCAATGGTAAATAGACCTGATCAATATATATATATATATATATATATATATATATATATATATATATATATATATTATATATATATATAATAATCGAGAGCTTAAGGAAACAATTTTTTCACAGAAAGTCAGTCTCATATTAAACGTAAGAAATTATTGTTTTAAATTGGCCAACACCCAAGTCCCAATGATTTCCTGAAATGGTATTAAATCATTTTTTTGTTCTTTTGCCAAATTGCCATGTCTTTAAAAAATACATAAGAAAGCAAATTCCTTTGGAACCAGAAAAAGTACGATGTAGAAAAACATATATTCACCAAGTAAATTCTACTGACTATTGCCTACCAGTATATACTTTTAAAATGTCGCATACTGCGAAAAAAACATCTTGGATTAATAAAAATAAATTAGTCCTTAAGATCTCCAAGAACATCTATCTTTGCGTCACGAATGTTGTAACTGTTACCAAGTTAAATCAAAGGGTAGTTTTTGAGCTTGATTCGCACTGGGTAACCCATACGGTTAGCGTGTGCTAAAATATCAATCTCGGCAAATGGTTACAAATGCATTTTGATAATACTCTCTAGTTTAGTTAATTCATTACTCAATGTGATTCTCAGTAATGAAACTCAGTATTTAAACTAAGTTTCAGAAAACTTTTCCGTAGAATGGTTTTGAAGAGGAATATCTCTCTCTGTGTCTCTCTCTCTCGCGCACACACACACACACACACACACACACACACACACATATATATATATATATATATATATATATATATATATATATATATGTATAATAGGATTTGATGTAAACCTGCATGAGTTGACATGACAAAAATTACCAATTAACCAAATAACCATACTAAGAATTTCAGAAATTCTTACAAGCTCGAGTCGAGTATGGATCTCCAATTTAGACTTTAAGGAAATGCTTGAATAGAGAGCTAGATGGAAATCATGCAAGAATGCTGTATATTGGGAACTGCCCTTTACAGAAAAGCAGATATGTGGCAATTTTTTTCCTTTCTTGCAAACTATCTGCTGGAGAAGCAAGAACTCCTAAGCGATATTCTCCAACAGATTCTTACTCATCGACACAGCAGTGGTGACTTACTTGGAAAAACGTACATTCATCATCTCTGCGCAGACTCTAGATGACGTCGAGAACACCTACCATGAGCTATCACCTCTAATAAAGTAGATAGATAGATAGATAGATAGAGTTTGTGTGTGTGTTTGTGGGAAAGAAATCCTTGCAGTGGGACAAAGTAATTATGTTTCGTTGCGCCATTCTTGTTTTTTCAAAGAGGTATTCAATTGTTCATCATACAAATGAAAAAAAAAAACATCAACAATTAATACAACCCAAAGCAGCTTGATTTACGTCTCAGGTTGAAATTATCTTCAATAGAATTTAAGTTATGCAATCTGAAGATCAACTCAGTTACTATATATTTGTTTGACTATGACGGATACTCACATAGTATGGAAATGTCACCTCGAAATTTCACCTAGTGTGGAAATGTCACCTCGACAAATTCAACTACCTAGGAAGCAGCATCTCATCAACGGAAAAAGACATCGACACACGGCTAACGAAGGCATGGACAGCTATCGACAGACCTGACCAATAAAATGAAACGCAGTTTCTTCCAGGCAGCGGTCGTGTCGATACAGCTATATGGATGCACTACTTGCACGCTAACTAAACGGCTGGAGAAGAAGCTAGACGGCAATTACACAAGAATGTTGCGAGCAATATTGAACAAGTCCTGGTGGCAACACCCCACAAGGCACCAACTATACTGCCATCTACTTCCCATCACGGAAACTATCCAAGCTAGACGAACCAGACACGCAGGACACTGCTGGAGAAGTAGAGACGAGCCCATAAGTGATGTACTCCTATGGAACCCTGCATATGGCCAAGCAAAAGCAGGACAACCAGCTCGAACATACATACAGCAACTATGTGAGGATATGGGATGTGGCTCTGAAGACTTGCCAGAGACGATGAACGATTTGGAGAAGTGGCGAGAAAGGGTCAGGGATTTCTGTGCTAGCGGCACGAGATGATGATGATGATGATGTGAGTATCTGTTACGTTTGTTTCTGGTTTCTTTGTTTAATGACGTATCAAACTACCTAAGTTATTTCCTGCCTAAGCCACCTTTTTAGAAGAACAGCTATGATACTAGAGTTGGAGGACAAAGTTGTTGTGTATTTTTTTGTTTGGTTTCTTTGTTTTTGCGCATATTGATCTTCGTACGTTATTTAATACGAAATATATCCTTTTTAAAACAACATTAATTGTATTCACCCATGGACGCTAGGGATAAGGGGTTCATTCCTTTTCCAAGGCCATACGATCGAAAGTCTGCATAATGTTGCATATTTACCTTCGACAGACCTGTCAATCAGTGATTACTGAGGCAGGATGTTGTCAGTTGTTTAAACAGGTAGACAGTTTGCTTGGGCGGACAATCGGAAGCAGATCACTCGAATCGCGGACCGGAAGAATGGAAGACGTTATAATATTACATGTACACGGGTACCCCCACAGTAACACAGTCACAGCCAGCAAGTGAATAGAGGGGCCAGCGGGCCAGTTGGCCCCCTGGTGCAACCCTGTTGTGAACCCCACGTCAAAGAAGACGTAAGGCCTTGAATTCGGAATCAAAACGTGGGTTAGAAAAGGTCAACATAGCAGTCCTCCGCTAATCTGTGTCAGAGTCCGCGTCCCCTATCTCTCTCTCTCTCTCTCTCTCTCTCATTCACACAGACACATATGGACATATACAGACTTTTGGACCCTTCGAGAAGCAATAAAGCGAGAGTATATATTTTTGTAAAGAAAAGTATGATGCCTCTTCATTATATGTGTACACAACAGTAAATGTGCGACTGCAGTTCGAACTTGCTTCCTGCAAGACAGCAGTCTATACCCTCCGTTTTTGCTGTTGTTTCCATTTAGTTTTGCAAAACCACTTTTTACTTGATTTCTTTTTTTGGGTATGTTTACCTGAACTCGCTACCATGTTGCCATGTTTCAAAGACAAAGGAAAAGTCGATACAAAATGTACATTGCATATCACTCCCCTTCATTACAACTTTTTATTTGTTTTTCGTATGAACTTATTGACAAAACAGTTCTCTCTTTCTCTCTCGCTCTCTCTCTCTCTTTCGCTCTCTCTCTCTCTCTCTCTCTCTCTCTCTCTATATATATATATATATATATATATTGTTACGCCACAATGTGCCCAGTGGGCTTGCAGGGTGCTGTTCGTTCCCGCCAAGTTCACCAGTTAACGCATAGCACAGAAGTTGGCTGCGGTTTGCTGACGCTATTTAATGTCACAGATATCACCAACTCCCTAGCTGAACCACATTTTAAAGCTACCAGATGGATTATAGGTGAATTATTAAAAGTCAACACAGCTAAATGGATAGCTTTCTCCCTCAAATACAAGGTCTTCGACAAATACAATACTTCACAACAAAAAAGGACTCTAAACTGCCGTGTTTCGATTAACAAGATTAATAACAGTATTCTTTTATTAAATAAAAGAAAGAAACACAGATAAAAACAATTCGGGTAAAAGTCAGGAGCGAGAAAGTCTTTCTTTATCTGGAAAGAGCCTCCATTAAAATATTCGTATCCCGGGCGAGGTCCCCATTTGATATCTGCTAATGGCGGAAGGTAAGAAAATAGTTTGACGGCGGTAGATAGGTTCCGCTTTCCTTCAGGCTTTGGGATTTAATGGTAGAGCTCGTACTCTAATGGTCGAGTTTATCATTGGGGTAATATGCCCTCCTTTCTCCTCTATCTTATCAGATTTATTCTTTCCTCCCGTAATTTGTCTTTTATTTATGTCAGCATGAATGCAGCAAGACCAATTTGAATATACTTACATTATACGTTCAATTACTTGGGATTCAGTGGAGTTTATTCTTTTTTCTTTTTCATCTCGTTATTGGGTTTCCATAACACGTTGGTAGAAGGATACACGTCTTATTTCAGATAAGACCAAGATTAATAATTGCCTCTTTTCTTTCGGTATTCATTTAATGAGGCTCAACATACCTCAGACCTTGAGTTCATTCAAAGGAGAAGTTTTCTTTTCTCTCAATGTTCTCTGCGCGGCATGACATTGGAATTTGGGTTTCTTCCATATCCCAAATTATGGGACTTCACTCTCTGACGAAGAAACGGCAACTGCTTTGTTTCCGTAGTTTGAAAATTTATCGCGTGTTGGCTTTTTGGCTCTTTCTCCCTCAGTACCCATCATGGTCGCATGTCTGCTTCTCCACTGACGCATACAGGGTTAATAGGAGTGGGGTTCTCCCATGCCCATGTCACCTTGTACTAGATAGGGAGGTTTGAAGAGAAACGGCCTCTCTTTCCACTGCTTACTACTATCGTCGTCTGATAACTAGCGTGTCACACCCACTTTCCCCATAAGCCGGCGAATGTGTATTTCCTCGTCACAATATGTATATATATATATATATATATATATTGTCATCCACAGATAGATTGTTGTATCACAACTCTTCAGTGTGGCCAAACACGTAGGATGCTTGTAGCAGGGATCGAAACCCGCCTAACTTTACGTTAGACTTAGTATCAGACCGCTCGGCCAACAAGCAAATTATAAGGTATTATGTTGCAACAGTAGCAGCAGCAGCAGCAGCGTTCGTTTGTTTACATTTTATACCTTACCTTATACCAGAGTGCTCTATTTGTTCGAAGAGCTTGGCATTATGCGAGCAGCAGCCAAAAATTCATTCGCCCGAGTGCTCAACCAACAATAAAGTTAGAAATGAATTACAAAAAAAAAAAAAATACTTATTAAAGCCTGGTTCTAAAATCTTCATCCAAATTAGTTATCCAATGAAAAGGATACACGCCATTTATTAGTGTAAAAGATAATAGACACTTTGCTTTAGAAAAGCTAACGATATATCCAGGCTGTTCTAATATTTACACATTGCTACGGGAAAAAGTAATGACTTTTTGCTTTTCCCAAGGACGTCACCGTGACATAAATCATTTTTACACAGGTCACTGTTTGCAATTTCTACCATGAAAACCGTTTCACTGAACGAAGTGTAAATTGTTTTTAGTAGAATTATTAAATTTAGGATACCTGTTTATTACGTACAATAGTGGATTTTGACGTAGAAACAAATGTTTCGCATGTTGGATTCCCAACTGGAGAATTTCTTACTTTCGCATTGTTTTTATTCTTCTATCGTATATTTGAAAATACTGAATATATATATATATATATATGTGTGTGTGTGTGTGTGTGTGTGTATACATGTGCACACATACACATTCAAACACACACACACACACACACACACACACACATATATATATATATATGTCCTATTAAAAACGATTCGTCACGGCATAGTATCAAACATAGTGGACTCTCACGTCATAGTAAACCAGTTTGAGCTCTCGTCCCGCTTTTTAATTTACTTTTGGACTAATAACGTTAGAAAAGATATGGACACCTTCTCCATCTATAGGTTAATTAGTACTACTACTGTTCTTTTACCAGGATGGTTCATTGGCCTAGTGGGTAGAGTGTTCGCCAATAGTCCGGTAGACCTGGGTTCAATCGCAGGTTGCGTCATACCAAAGACATTAAAAATGGTATTTGATACCGCCTTTCTTAACAGTCAGCAATATAAAGTACGTATCAAGGGTAAAGTGGAACAATTCAGGGAAAGGAGTAGCGCCCTCACCTACACCTCGGTGGAGTAGCTATTGAAAAGGGAGAGTTCTGGTCACCCCCGACAACCAAACCAAATAAACTAAACCAAGCCCTATTAAAGAAGAAATTCTTTTAATTAATTCTGGACACTGATAATGAATTCATACATATGTGACACTATGAGTTGGACACATGTGCATGTATGTATATATATATATATATATATACTCCCACGCACATGTGTGTGCACACACACACACGTACACACATACATACATACATATATATGTAACAAGATGAGTTAGATTCGGCCTGGGTATTAAATTTCAAATGTTAAGAAAACCCATTGACTAGATAAAGGAAATCTAGATAAGACAATGTTTTATACTTATGGCCAGGGGCGTGGGTAAGTGTTAAGTACTTGTGGGGTTCTGGTCAAAATCTTAAAAGCATGTGAATTTAATGTCCCTGTATCGGAGACGGCCAGGCTAGAAAATAGTTTTATGTCCACTTTTTTTTAAGATAGAAATGGTCACAAAAAATTTATGGGTTTATTCATGGGTGTCCCTTGGCCGGAAATAATGAAACATTCTGTATATATACATGTGCCTTTTGGGTCCTAGCAGTTAGACTTAGTTTAAGTTCGAGGAAAGTTGATTTAGGCCAGAGCAAAGAACAACGAACCTGTCGGACCTAGCTTGTAAAGATAATCTTTTGCTAGTCGAGACTCAGCCCAGAACTATTTATCCACAAAGTGTTACACACTCTTCCTTCTCCCTTGACGTTCTACCCACAAAGTTGTTGTGTTTTTTTTCTTTACCCTTGGAACCTCTCGCTCGATCCAGCCGAATAGACGTTCTTCGACGTAGGATTAGAATCTTTGTGCAACGAGCTGCAGAAGTGGGTATACTCACATGTAGACACATGTACGTACACATGCATATGCGCACACATAATTATTTGTGTGTTTTTACGTGTACGCACTCTTCTTTCTAAATGCTTTGCTTGTTTCTTAATAAAACTAATGTCAGTATATCTGTGCGTCTGTGCACGTATTTTTATGTGTGTTTTTAAGTGTGTGTAAACATAAAATAAAAAACCTGTGAAACTTCTCAGAGATGGCGACTTATTTCAGCCAGGTATATGTAACCCGATTAAATCCAACAATCATTTTTATACGAGGGTCATTCAATAAATAACAGAATTCCTTTTTTTTAATAAAGCAAATAATTCATTATATGTTTTCGGAATTATTTCAATAAAGGTAAATTCTAAAGCATCTAGAATTGGTTTATAGAAAAAGTATTTTAATCCCCAAAAAATATATGTTATGAGGTTGTTCAAAATGGTGCTAAATCAAACAGAGTACTCCAAGATTGAATTGAGGTTTACCATGACATTTTCATGGCTGAGAAGTTTAAACAAGGTGTAATTTACAGGAGAATATGTAATGTATACGGTGAGGCATACATAAGTAAAAAAGATATCAATAAGGAAAACCTGAGTTAGCCAATCGGAGCCTGAGTCAAACACTCCGTCTAGGAAAGTGGAAACATATCGACTTTTCGGTAAAGAAAAAAGTTCTGGATGCAGCAGTACTTAATAATGACGGATATGCTGAAAGTCTTATAGGACATGAAAGGACCCATCACTATTTTTTTACTTGAAAAAGATACAGCTCTATAAAGGGGTTCTTACTGTCAATTTCTTAGACAATATTCACTTTATTTATTGAATAAACTTGGTCAATTATATGCGTGCGTATAGATTAGAGAAGAAACTCTTTACAATACATTTATGTTGTAAATTTTGTATCATTATTTACGTGTGACAAATTTTGGTGATCGTATAACTTCCAAATGGTGGTTGAATGATTTTTCATATTGCATTTTAAAGCATCAAAGTCGACTCCTGATGTATAGCCATATCTGCTATTTTTTCAACGAACTAGTGGTCGCTGGAAAAAGTTTAATCAGTTTTGGGAAATATGGTCAGATAATTTTCATTTCACTTGTCGAATTGTATGGGCAGCTTTAAGGCAGGTTTTAAAAGATATTTCGAAATAGTCAAAATCGCAATACGCATATTTGCCTTTATGACATTTGAAACAAAAAAAAATGAAAAGTAGTTATGAGAGTTAACCAGACAGTCAGACGACAAAGGCAAAGAAAATCTCGATAATAAAAACATTTCAAAATCTGGTTTATTTTATTTTTCCAAAGCTTAAATGTCTGCATTTTTTCATTTCATCCATTGTAGATCTAATTATTTGTTATCGTAAAAATGTAGAAAAAAAGTCGAGTAAAGTTCTGTTCCTTATCCTACTGTCTCAAATAAAGTTAACAGAAGGAAAAAAATTAATAGACTAGTAGATAGATAGAAAGATTGATAGCCAGAGAGACGGACAGGAATTTATGCTTTACGAATTAACACTGAGCCATAACTTTGCAGAAGCCACTAAAAACATTTGTTGGGTGAAAAATTATGATGCTGTTCATCGAGGTAATCAGATAGTTTAAGCAATTTCACGACGATAATGCAAGTTGAAGTTGGCCCAAAACCGTGCAATAGAACATACAGCCAAATCCGACGAGTAGCAATCAGAGAGTATCAGGCGACCTGAGCATATCACAGTCTGTTGCTTGGTCTCTTTCACAACTTTAGTAAACATAAATGGAGTTGTCGAATTATTCTTCCAGGACACAAAATAATGCAAAACCTTGGACCCACACAAGTAAAATATCCAAAAGTCTCCGGCAGTCAGTATATACAGAGATGAAAATAGCAAGTAAGAAAATTGATATACTGATAAGAAACCTGAAAACAACGAAACAAAATCTGGATAAAAAATAAAATTGGAGGAACACACTTTTTAAAATGTTAAGGGAGAAAAAACGCAGTAAAGCATAATTGAAGAAAACAAACAACAAAGGAAAAAAAAAAAACAAACAGTAACAATGAAAAAGACAGTCCAAAAAGAAGATAGAAAGCAAAATACTTTGGAAAAGAATCTGACACTCAAAAGACTTTAATACAGGATTCAGTAGTACATGGACAATAGAACATTCCAAAATAATGAAATAAACTTGTATTAAGAAGTAAGTAAAGTTAAAGTAAAGTTAGCGACCATAGTCAAGGGTGACCCGAAGGCTCCCTTTTCGATAGCTACTACACCAAGGTGTAGGGGAGGGCGCTACTCCATTCCCAGGATTGCTCCACTTTACCCTTGAACCGTACCTTATAATGCTGAGTGTTAAGCAAGGTGGTATCAAGTTCCATTTTTAAAGTCTTTGGTATGACTCGACCTGGGATTGAACCCATGTCTCCCGGGCCATACGTCTTTGAAATAAAATATTTTGAAGTAAAGTCTGTAAACAGGGACAAGAGCGTAGCAGAAATGGTAAATGGCTAAACAACATGAATTAATTATAAGGAATCAAAGAAGTACGTGTTTACCATTGTTGTAAAAACTCTTAATGACACAGATAAATGTTAAATTTGGAAGATTCGGGCTGTTTTCCGGAGAAGAGAACTGATGTCGCAAAGGAACGAGAGGGACAAATACACTATTATTCATTGATCAGTACATTCAAAAAGATGTAAAATAGAAGGGGAATAACGATTGCATAGACAGACAACAATAAAATGAATCATAAGATCCAAAATTGAATGGTAATAAATTGTTCTAAAATGTTCAAAACCCTTAAGTAATCAAGTTCACAATGAACATTTGTAGAGTGGAATCAACAGCTGAAGGATAAAGCAAAAATTAAAATACAAAGATACATCTTTTGGCGTGATTCATTATGACCACTAAATTTCCTTAAAGCGATTGTACCGCTAAATTATACCAAGACAATCCTACGTTAACTAAATTACATACCAAGAAAATTCCTAAGAAGCTATATTATATATTAAGAAAATGCAAAAGAAGCTTAATTATATTCTAAGAAAATGAAAGGAACCGAAATTATATCCCAAGAAAATACAAAAGAAGTTTAATTATATACTTAGACCATGTAAAGGAAGCTAAATTATCTACTAAAAAATGCAAAATTAAAATTTACTAAGTCACAAGAAAAGATGAACCACCATTTGTACATGGATTTATACATTTTTTTAACCAATCTTTGATAGGAATTGAAACGTTAAATACAATCTGTTTTAATCTTAAACAAGGATATAGATATATGATTAGGAATCAAGAAATATTCCATGCTGAGAATGAGTAAAGGAAGAAATAAGCAATACAAGGAACGAAACTTGTCAACTAGTGGACTTGGCGATTCCAACAGATCCCAATGATTATATAAGAAAAGTTACTCGACTGTTGCCGAGGTGGGGGCAAAGGCTCCCTTTTTAATAGCTACTACACCCAGGTGTAAGCAAGGGTGCTATTCTTTGCCGTGGGTTGTTCCCCTTACCCTTGATCTGTACCTTATAATATTGACTGTTAAGCAAGGAGGCACCAAGTAACATTTTTGATTCTTTGGTATGCCTTATCTTGGTAGTAAACCCCTACCTCCCAGACCATTCCATGGAAAATTAAAGAAACATCCAATCTAAAGTTTCAGTATTTCTTCTCAAATACGGTCAATTACGACGGCTTACATCAGAGAGCTTCGTTAATTTGCTATAGAAACATTTTTTTTAATGACTGGCGAATCTGTAATACCTACATAGAGTGCTTTAGTGCTCATTTCATTTTATGTCGGAATTATTGTGTTCTGCAGAGAAAATTGATACTACTGTGGGTTGAAAATGAAGTGCTTCAGCTCCAAAAAATTTCAAGATTATGAGACAGTCTGCTGTGCAATCTCTTAACTGTTTAACTCGTAACTTTGGTCCTGTTTTGGAATTAACTAATTGAATTAAAAAATGATGACATAGGCTAGATGAAGCTACAATTGCCAATAGCAGAATTTCAGTGCGGCAAGTGACAGTATCAATGAGGGAGTTAATTCTGCCCTACTCTGTATATGTATTATCATATAAACGAACATTTCAGTTAACAAAATATTCTTCGTTAAATATATTGGTAAATATCGTACGGAGGTAAGTAAAAGTAAAGTTGGTGAAAGTAGTCGAGGGTGACCCGAAGGCTCCCTTTTCAATAGCTACTACACCGAGATGTAGGGGAGGGGGTACTCCTTTCCTTGGATTGCTCCACTTTACCCTTGATACGTACCTTATAATGCTGACTGTTAAGCAAGGAAGTATCAAGTATCATTTTTAAAGTCTTTGGTATGACGCGACCTGGGACTGAATCCCGATCTCCCAGACCATTCGCGAACACTCTACCCACTAGGCTAATAAGGTAGACAATATTTTTTAAGGGTGAATATCCTACTTGGCTACTCCGTAAATTCCCTTGTTTATTTTTGCTTTCTTTCCAAATGGATCACAAACTTCCACTTCTCTGAGAGAACATCATTTTATATTTTACGTTCATAAGTCTCTATTGAAGCCACAAAAATCTCAACGAGTATATAGGGAGGTATCGTGTTCATTCTGTGTGTGAAAACACAATAATTTTAAGAGATAATATTATCTTACAATCGATTGGACATTTTAAGAGGCAAAACAACGGGAAAAATGTTTTAGATTGTAAAAACATTCATGGAAGCCGGAAGAATACAATAACAAAAAATGGTATATTAAAAACAAAGAAACAGCATCAGGCAGAATGAGTATACGATGATTTAAGTTAAATCATCCGAAATCAGATCAATAGTTATAGCTATATATGAAACGATATATATATATATATACATATGTATATATATAAATGTTTCTTTTTATATGGCCATGAAAAACGAATTCATGTACACATTAAAGATTTGAAAAATTGAAAAAAAAAACAACATAAACACCAGTTTGGTCAAAAATAATTTAGAAACTAATCACAACCATCATCATCATCATGTCGTACCGCTAGCACGGATATCCCTGACCCTCTCTCGCCACTTCTCCTCATCATTTATCGCCTCTGGCAGGTCTTCAGGGCTACATTCCGTATCCTCACATAGCTACTGTATGTATTTTCGAGCTGGTCGTCCTGGTTTTGCTTGGCCATATGCGGGGGTCCATAAGAGTACATCACTTATGAGCTCGTCCATGCTTCTCCGCCAGTGTCCTGCATGTCTGGTTGGTCTAACCTGTATAGTTTTCGTGATGGGAGGCAGGTGGCCATATAGTTGGTGCCTTGTGATGTGTTGCCGCCTGGACTTGTTCAATATTGCTCGCAACTAAATTTTAAAATTTTAGATTATATCTAAATGAAAATTGAGCCAAGAGATTGTTGAATTTACTTTAATTTTAAAACACAGCACTATAAAATACGGAGCCCACTGTTTTGATTTATCTCCTTATTTAGTCAAATTAGAGCTAAAAGATTTCAAATGCCCATATTAAAAATAAATTGCAAAATAATAACAAGAGATGAATATTTGGATCAAACAGTCTGCGATAGAATGAAACAGACTGGCTCTGATAAAGATAGATGTAATATGGAACGTTTGAAATCGGGAGACGAGGACAAAAAAGATGGATATGCATATATATAAATAGCTGTATAGAAAAACAGACGAATGTGATATGATGTGATGTGATATAATATGATGTGATATATATATATATATATATATATATATAAAGGAAATAAGTTAAATTTTTAGACTAAATTTTCGAAAAGTAATTAAATCAGACAAATTTGAAAAAGAATGCCACCAACAGAGATAGAATATTTAAAACTTTGTCATTTTTCCCTCCATTTAAAAATTGACACACCCCGATAAAAGTTTTCTACTTTCACATTTAAAAACTGATTATTTTCAAATTTGGAAACCAAAACGATTACTGTTGACAAAAAATAAAATCTTCCTCTGAATACATCGTTTTTTTTTTTTTTCATATTTCAAAATTTTCATATTTTCACACACACACACACACACGCACGCGCGCACACACACACACACACACACACACACACACACACACACACACACACACACACACACACACACTATCTCTCTCTCTCACGCACAAGTATATCTATTATATATATATGTATATATATATATTCTCGGCTGGTCTCAGATATGAGGGCCCAATAATTCTATTAAGAGTGTGAACCGTTTAATTACTTACACTGAAAATTTGTCTTTAGAGGTGAAGACTTGTGAAGCATCACTTACACGTTTTAGATAATCTGTTAACAAAATAAATATGCAGCCAAGTGCCATAAACACTGAGAAACACTTCTTTAAATTTCGAGCTTTTGTCTTCTACATTTATTCGTTGGTTTAGTTTCTTTATTTAATGGTATATCAATGTTCATGGTTTACTGAATGGCAAAGTCATACTTCGTTTAGAATGATTGCATTACAGATGTTTTTAATTCATCCCAAACTCAATGATAAAATAATAAAGATTCATAACTTTCCCAAGAGAATTTGGACAAAATGAAAAGTAAGCAATCTTATCCAGTTCTTAAACTGGACTCTTTGACCAATTGCCTCTTGATAATGACCGTAACGTTCCCTGCTCTACCTCAATCAAACTAGGGGTGTCCTCGTGGTGTAATGGCTAAAGCGATGGACTACGGTATCGTAGTACGTGAGTTCGTACTCCAGTCGAACTATTACATTCACTTTTGGGCAAATACCCTTGGGAAAAGTATGAACCTCCTTATCCTCCCAGCTATGAGTTAAATTGTACCACTACTGTTCTTCTTGGAGAATGGCTTTAAATAACCTACAAAGGTTGATATGCCATTAAAACAAAGAAACCAAACCAAATCAAACTATAACGAAGTTGGCTAGGGATGTCGAAAATACCGACTGTCTGCTTGGTATGACACTAATTCAACCAACCAACCAACCAACCAACCAACCAACCAGCTTCCGACACAGGTAGAATGTGACACAAGGTCATTTTTATGCAGTGCAATACAACTTTGAATTAAGAGTTTTCTTTTTCTATCAATGGTTGCTTTTCCAAAGCAAGACAATTTAGCATGTCCTTCTATGTACTCATAGATTGGATAGGAAAGATTTATTAATTTTCCTAAGGGTATTAATTAAAAATAAAACGCGAACAGCTTTTTCCATGGCTTGAAATCTGCTCTTCGAATCCGTTTCATCCTCCAAAGAATCTTACGCTATATATGTGTATGTATATATTCAAATTGGTATGTTTATTTTAGAGAGAGAGAGAGAGAAAAAGAGAAAGAGAGAGAGAGAGAGAGTCGGAAGCTATTTTCAAGAAACTTTACGAAGGCCAATGAATCTATTTACCTAATTCTTATTTTCTGTAATCTCCTTTGTTTGATTTCTGTAGAAATTGGTACACCTTTTATCTCACCAAGTGTAGAGGGAACAAAGCCCATACTAGATTCCTGTCGTCTAGGCTAGGGCTTTAGAAGACACTAACTGCACCGATGCAGAGGTGTAAGAACTCCCCGCCCAACGAGGTCACCTGTTGGCCGCGGGTGGTGACACGTAATGCTTCAGAATGGGAACCTGGTTGCTAAGTAGTTATTAACCCAACAATAGAGAGGTTAAATGACTTGTAACTCTCTAATTTTACACATACTTAGCTAGAAAGTCGGAACGAGAGAGTCTATTCGATCAATCGGCTCCTTATGTCAAGCCTTAGAACCTTTATGATAGTTCCGACTGTAGCTTCCAATTGCTCTTGTAGCAAACAAATATCGAACCTTAATTTATCTTTATGGCGCTAGAAGGCTGTAGCTGAAAGTCATTTGCGTTAAGAAAAAACAAACTTTGACAACTATTAAATTGTAAGCCTCTGAGTGGTTCCCAGGGAAAACCTGAAATTGGTCGGAGCTCGAAATCATACCACAGACTTGAGTGTTCTGGTAGCGCATCCCTGTCTCAACAAAGACGAATTAGCTTCCTTCTTGCCGAATTCGCAACAAACATTGGATTCCATAGTGGTTGAAGAGGCACAGGACTAGTTAAGAAGCCAACGCTCTAAATACCCTTTTCACAGAAAAAACAAAAATGAATCTCCCTAAATCTTATTTAGTAAATGAAACAAAATAATTCCCAAGAGTCATTGTATTAGAATCTTTAGAAGAAACTTGTTTAGTAAAATAGTTTCCATTCTTGATCGAAACAATTCATCTCCAGGAGAGCAAACACTCAAAATATAAAAAAAGGTAAGAAGCAGTAAACTACACGTGGAATTAAATACCAAAAAAATGATACCAAGCAAATAGTAAAAATGGAAACATTCCACATCTTAAAATGCAAGATCTACCCTCATGATAGACTGAATTCATCAAAAGGAGCCGTAAGAAGTAATGAATTCTACGTAGATTCACCAGAAGAAATTAAAGCAGCCATAGCAAATCAATTGTTCTCTGACCACAAATGGATAATTATGAGAGGGATTATAGAAAAAAATATATACATATACCTTCATTTTATCATTTAACAAACTGATGATACCGAAGGAAGTAGAAATTGGATATTTCCTCGAAAGAAATCAGCAGTACATCCCATTAGCTTTTAGGAGACTTTAATGTTTATAATAAGGACACTATAAGGGGAGCTGCAGAAGACATCCCACATGTGGAAGGTGTGGTCAGAAAGACCAGAATCACAGAGAACAAAATTATCCGAATTAAACAAGATGATCGAACTACCAAGAAAAAGACGAAAGAAATCTGTATTGATATAAAGATATTGATTTATATAATTGCTTTTATTTTATAGAGATTGGACTCTGTGCACATTGGATTAATCAACTAGTATTAAATAACAATACTTCAAATGATTTAACTGTGTGCATGCAAATAAACACATTTGTATGCACACAGAATATATATATATATATATATATATATATATATATACATATGTGTGTGTGTGTGTGTGTGTGTGTGTGTATACAGGATTCGGCATTAAATAACCTGCAAGGATTTTTATGCCATAAAACATAACCAAAGCAAAGCATATTTGATTCTCTTGAAACTAGCTGCTAAATTCACTGAGTTGCCATTGAACCTCACGTATGTAATTATATTAAAATGCTTATAAGAAACATAACAACGCTTGAATGAACATATTTTCTTGTTCAAATAGAACCAAGCAATTTCCAGTTCATCTGCTTTAGGTAGAATTACTTTGGTTAAAGTAGGTAATTTTAATGCAAACATTTTGTTACTCGTTTTATCTTTACAGATAAATTATGTTTTTCTTTGACCATAAGGAATATAAAACGTGTTGTTAATGAGAGTGGGGACTCACTTCGCATAGAATTCCTGCTCTTTTTATTTTTTCAACTTTTCTTTCTTTTTTTCCTTTTCTTCGAGATTTGTAAAGTTTTGTTGAAAATTCCTATTAATCAACGAACAGCTTAAGCTGTCATTCCCATGTTTATGAATCTATTTCATTTGCAAAAATGTTCGTCCCAAAAGAATTTAATATGCCAAATGCGAAATCTGAAGCAGATTGTCTCTTACCACTCTTCAGAATAGGAATACATTTACCGATTTAAAAAAGTAAGAATTGATTACCTTTTCGCGAAAGCAATGATGAAAATCTGATTTCTTAAATCACAAAATACACACATGGATAGACATCAATTTTAGAAAAAATAAATAAATGAAAACAAAATATAAAACAAAAAAAAGCAAAAAAAAAAAAAAACTAAATGCACATAACGCTTTTGGATGAATGCAATTATCTAGTCTCTCCACCTCAGTCAGAAAGGGAACTTTAAAACTGGTTTCAATTCAGAGTTCTCATTCTCCTAGACTGGTTGCTTTATCAAAACTAAAGAACCCTGTCTTCCCTAATATTCACCCATTGATGAAGAGAAAACAGAAGGGTTCACACCTTTCTCCAGGGCATTTGCATAAAGTGAAAAGCAAACAGCGTCGTCCAGATTTTGAAGTCGTGTCACCCATTCAATTTCACATGACGATAACCGTTGCGCTCCGCGTACTTGCATCTATGTAAGTGTGCATGCGAATCGTAGGTTGACTATCGACATCACATATAAAAATTAGAACATTTTTACCGACAATATCTACAAAAAAAATATCTGAGTGAACTATAAAATGCATATATATGACATTGAAACAAAAGAAAAATGTAATTGTAAAACCTTTGAGGCTACAATTCCGAAATTTAAGCTAAGATAGTTAGTTTCAATTGGTTAATCGTGTTGCGTTTTATGGCATATCAACCGTTTTACGTTATTTACTGCCAACTCTTTTTTTATACAAATATGTTAAATATGTGATTTGTAAATACATTTTTTTAGAAAAACTTAATTGATCTTGGGATATTTTTTTCTATTTGCTCTTGGTTTAATGATTTTAAGCATTTCATCCAAACTCAAATACATCTTTTTACTTTTAATCATTTGTTTGTTCTCAAATGGTTTCAAGTATTTCTATGTAACTGTAACAAATTAAGACCGGTCATTTGTTTGTACGTATTTACATGGATAGACATATATAATTTGTAAGTGAATAGTTTGTTGGTAATTTCATTTTTTGAATCACTTAGAACTACTTTATTTGAACACTAGTATTGTTATTGTTTCTACAAAGTTAAAGGGATTCAAATATTGCTATCAGGTACTTATAATTACATTCAATATTTATCATCTGTCTGAGCATAGTGAAGTATTTACAAGTATAGTTATTCAACACTAATTTTTCTATTCAATATTCCTCTTTCGTTTACACAGTTAAATGGTTCCAAGTATTGCTATGTATTATTAATTATTCAATTAAACATCAGCCATTTATTTACACTCAGTTAAATGATCAAATAGTTCGATTTCTAAAATTGAATTTATCATAATTGATTTGTTTGTCCACAATATAAATATCAAACAGTTCTATTTGACCCATTGATAAAACCTTTTTAGGTGCTAACACTCCGGGTTAGAATAGACCTGGGAGCAATGACAATGAAGGGTTACACCACGTTCTTCAAAGCTCCAAGACATAGGCCTCACCATCAGATAGTTTAGAGTCATATCTAGGACACTGGTCAGGGTGATGCAGAGATGCAGTCGGTATATACTTAAGCTCCTGCCGACGGGGCTAGGCTAAGTTATAGCCGGCATTTAGTAAGAATGGATAATGGCAGACTTCCCAAACATTTTATGGAGAATTAATGGAAAGCAAATGTCACTAGAATAATGAACAACAATGAGTTTTTGAAGATGTCTCTAAAAATACCAAGCATTTCTGCAGATGATGAGGCCATTAGAGAATGTTTGACATAATTTTGCTTGCTATCAGTTAATACAGATGTAGGTGTGTATGCATGCATGTATGTATGTAACCAATTCCTCGATCAGGGAGAGAATAAAGACCCAAGGTCAATTTGTTCACAGAGAAGTGCTGCTCTTTCTATTCCTAGAGCGGTTGTCCAACAAAGGCTGCAGCCCACAGTCTCTCTTCAGAGAGAAATTGGTTTTGGACTATCATGGAGAGTATATTTGAAAAAAAAAAAAATCAACAAAAAAAAAACAAATGAATTAAAACATTAAAAAAACTGACAGGAAGGATCTTCAATTTGAGCTTTATCTTTCAAAATATCAGCATCGAGAATGAACTGCGTTAGTTTCTACGTACCCGTTAAAAAAAGAACACAGATGAAATTGATACACATGGCAAAAACACTTGTCTCACACGTGGAAAAGAATGCAAGTCAGCGTGTTGCTTTAAAAACGTATATCAAAATATATGAAATAAAATCACTTGTGTACCAGATTCGTTCCAGGATGTTTAAGTCTTCTTGTCTTACAAAAGCCACAAAAGTTTATTGTATTTTAGAAAAATTGCGTTATGGGTCAACTAATGGATTGTAGCCGCGAAGTGAGCGAGTTGAAACTCCAGTCACAAGTTATAATAATAATAATAATAATAATAATTATTATTATTATTATTCACTCATTGGAGCTTTTCATATCAGCGTTAGCCGATGGTCTTTCACTGGACACTGAGTGACAGCAAGTCTCCTCAAGTCTCCAGGACTCTTCTCAGTATTCTGGCTGTTTTCAATTATGCTATTGTTTGGATGGTCTCCACTCGGCCGCCAACTTCCAAATCCTCCAGGCCGTTTAATAATCCTTTAGTCACAGTGCCAAAAGCACCAATCACCATTGGTATAATTGTCACCGGAATATTCCATAGTTCTTTTCAATTCTCTAGCAAAGTCGAGGTACTTATCTCTCTTTTCACATTGTTTCAGTTTTATTTTGTGGTCAGCCGGGACAGCAAAGTCGACAATTTTGCAGATTTTCTTTTTTTTTTTTTTTGTTGATTATTATAAGGTCTAGTCTTCTGGCCGAGAATAGGTGATCCGTTTGTATATCAAAGTCCCATAGCAGTTTGAGTGTGTCATTTTCTAGGACAGGTGCTGGGTTGTGCATATACAATTTGTTGGCTTGGTCAAATTTAAACTTCTTGCACATTTCCCAGTGGATCACCTTGCCCACCCAGTCGTGTCTCGCCTTGTACTTCTTCTGTACAATAGTATCATAACTAACTACACGTTGAGGTATGGTTTTGAATAACTCACAAAGGTTGATACCCCATTAAACAACAAAAAAAGAAACCAGAACATTATATAATGCAATGACCATACTCAATTCCATATTGTCGACCATCAAGTGCATGTATGAATGCTAGGTCACTTCAGAAGTACTGCGTTATTGCCCATACTCCCAGGTCCACTCGGTACCTAAGTGGTGGTACATCCCAGGGAACCATCTATGGGTCAGGCAGATCAATTTCAGAATTATTAGTACTGCATCCAGTGGGGAAGTTCCGGGAAGTTTGGTATCACCCCTTCATTGTTCGGTCCAATCTGATCCGTAATGAGAGGTATACCTGTTAGGCTCTCATCAATGGATTAAATTGATCTGTTTGTTAATAATTCGTATTTTTAGATAATACCTGATACTAAATAAATGTATATAAATTATTTATATAAAGGATGGTTGCTTGAAGCTACGGAGGATTATTATCATTAGTTACTTAAAACCATATAAATATGTGTTAAGTATTTGGATAAGAGAGGAATGATTGATAAATTATAACTGTTTGCCAAAAATTATGAGAAACAAAAAAAGTAAGTTCTATTTAAAAAAAAAAAGGAATTGGAATATCGAAAATGTAGTGGTTACTAAAATCAAACATTTCGAAATTAATCAACTTTCGGCATTAAATAATCCATAGAGAATTTATATGCGATAAAAAAAACAAAAAACAAACCAAAGATTTCTACTGTTATAATGTGCCGCATAACTAATCAGCAATGATAGACGATTTAATCAATTCTACCAATCGGCTTTCAGATATGAAAGGATGGTTAAACAAATATGAGAATTCTCAAAGGGTGAATAAAACCTATGGTAGAGTCAGCGACAATCTAGCAGACCTATGCTGTAAAGTGTAAAAAACGCATTTAGAGGAATATAGCTTGTAATGGTCATTCAACCGCCACTGTGATGGGCACAAAAGCTCTGATAAGTCACCCTTTTAGGAGAAATACACATTGATATAAAACTTACAGACCTCTAGAATTTCTTAGTTTTGAAATAAAACATACGTATTCAATGACATCCAATAAAGAGCACTTGTTCTTTTTTTATACCTGATATTGGAGCTTAATGATTTGGAATATAAACGTAGACGAGGGCGACCCGAAGGCTCACTTTTCAAAAGGTATTACACAGAGGTGTAGAAGAGAGTGCTAATCTTTTCCATGAATTTTTCCACATTACCCTTGATATTTACCTTATTATATAAGTAACATTTTTGAGTCTTTGGTATGACTCAACCTGGTATTAATACAGCGCGCCGTATTTCTTCGTTAAAAAGTTTCAGGTACACGTTTCGCAGCGTTTAACTAAAAGGTTACTCTTTTACAAAATGGATACGGCGATTAGACTTCAAATCCAAGAAAAGGTTGTTAACATTTACCCCTGCATTAATACCCCTGGGGAAGAATACAAACCTGTTCTACTCCACCAAACAATTGACCCCTGATAGAGGAATTGGGTAAATATATACATGCCTATTAATCAGGCAAAACGATGCCATACGATGGTCATAGTTAAATTCAAGGAGACACTCATTATGTATGTTGTGCGTTTGTAGATGGGATAGGCGATCTTAGTCGAGGGTGATCCGAAAGCTCCCTTTTTAATAGCTATTACACCGAGGTGTTGGAGAGGGCGCTTCTCCATTCCCTTGATTGCTCCATTTTTCCCTTGATCCTTATTGTATAGTGCTGAGTGCTTAGCAAGACAGCAGTAGATAGCATTTTTTGAGTCTTTGGTATTACTCAATCTGGGATTGAACCCCAGTCTCACGGACCATTGGCCAACACTCTACCCATTAGGCCAAAGACTCAAAAAATGGTACTTGTTGCTACCTTGCTTACCACTCAGCATTATAAGGTAAGGATCAAAGGTAAATTTGAACTATTCTGGGAATGGAGTTGGGCCCTCCACTACAACTTGGTGTAGTAGCTATTGCAAAGGGAGCCTTCTAGTTATTCCTGACTATGGTCACTTACTTTACTTTTTAAATATAAAAACGATAATTTGAGCTTTTCTTTTGGATTGATTGGTTCGAGTTCAATGGCATAGCGACTCTTGTGGCTTGATTAAATTTACTTATATATATATATATATATATATATAGAGAGAGAGAGAGATATGTGATCTTTTAGCGAATAATTTGCCGTTTAATATTTTTGTTGCTTCCCACGCAGTCACTAGTTTGAATTCAGATTTTTTTTTTCTCCGAGACTGGTCGTCTAATCAAGACTCAAGAACCCTAATAACTACATATATCGATCGCAGATAAATTTAATTTAAAAAATACACCTGAATATCATGAATGGTGACGTGAATGCTAATTCTTCGCAAATCAGTCAAAGAACTGTCGCCCTGTTGTTAGAGATTAATGAAGAAATTTTGTCACAAATAGGTATGTATTTCATAGTAAAAAGATATTGTGCTGGTTTAGCCATACGTCAAAATGAAACGAATATTGTGATGACATTTTTCCCAAAAAAGATTCATTTGCTTTTAGAGAAAAAAATATTTCATTCTTATGTCATTTCGTGGATTTCTATATTTTTTCCTTAAAAACTCTCAACATTTTATTTTTCGGGTTGTAGAGAATTTTTAATTGAATCCAATCATTTACCTGAATCCATCTAAATTCGTGTTCCTCATATTAGTGGCCGCAAACATAGTCATCTTGAAGTTACCATTTATCAAGCAGTAAGCTTTTATCTTGTTTGTTCACCAATCTAACTAGGGGAGGTGACCAAACTGCGGACTTCTGGTAAGCTGGGTCAATGGAGCCTTAAAGAAGTTCTTGAAATTCAAATATATATTCTAAACGATTTTATTCACAGATTAAAAAAATCATTTCAATCGTTATACAATTTACTGAGTTTTCAGATTAAAAAGAAAGTTTCTGTATCAAATTCAAGCGTTCTAGAATTAGGGTCGATGAAATACCTGGTCAGGAGGGCAGCTAGATTCGGCGCAATAATATTTATGTGTTGTTTGGGATTTAGAATCGTATTTTAATCATTTCTTAAAAAACGCATGTTATAATTATTTTTTCTTTTAATTAATCATGGATTTTTTAAACGAAATAATTTTGCATTAAAGTTTTAAGGTGGTGCCCGTGGTGTAATGGTTATCGTCGTAGGAAATGGACACGGCGACACGAGTTCAAATCCTGGACGAGGTTGATTACATTTCACATAGCACTAATACCCTTGGGAAATAGATGAATCCAATTATTCTCCTTCCAGCTATGGGTAAATAGTTGGGTAGACTAGGTTCTTCACCCTTGTTGGGGAAACTAGTCTAGGAGAAGAAAAACTCTGAATTCAAACCTGTTAAACTCTGCTTAAAAAAATTGTCCTTATGTCATATCTTGCCTGAGCGGAGGGGTTGGTAAATATGATTAAATTTTTAAATGTTTCATTTTAATACATCTACGTGTGTTACAAGAATACGATTATTTTTTAGTTTTATAAAAACAATTACAAAAATAGGCAAATATATAGCAAAGGTTTCGTAAAACATTCATACCAGTAAGATATCTTAACGTTGCTTATTAGTTTGATGGTGTGTTTTACAGAAATTATTTAGTGCAGTTTATTCATCCACATTACTTTTTATATTAACGTGTGTATAAGAGCTAAAACAGAAAAAAAAATCAAGCGATACCAATACTTGTTATATTCTCCTATGCGTATCATAACGACACAAGAATAAAGACAGACACAGGAAGACTTCTTTAGAAAAATATATACCTCTCACTTTATTGCAAGGGTTCGAAAAGGGTTACTCAAAGTTTGCGTGTGAGAGGGACCTGGAGACCGAACGGAAACTGCAATATTTTGACCCCAAACTTATGGCCGGCAACGTTGTGTCTTTCTCGTTCTCCTCTGGACCCCAATTCAATCAAGGCTCTCTAGAGCCCCTTCGGCCGGGTGTGGCTTTCCCTACAACAACTCGTCTCCAACTCCGTCCGAACTTCAACTCACCTGCCTTGACTTCTGTCTTGACTGAGTTATATAATAGTTCAACACCCACTCGATCTTTGAAATCGCATGTTTAATCGTCATCAAGCGGAAATAACTGTCATGCAGTTCAGAGGTCACTCTCTTCCGGTACGTCAGTCTATGAGTGTACCATGGGCACTTTTTACCTCGTCCCTTTTCATCAGCCAATTTCCGCCCACGCGATTTCCTCTCATAACTGCCACTAGAATGTGTCACTTCCTTCCGGTGCATCACCTTGAATGGCATTTTGGGCCGGATCAAAGGCCAAAATATAACATAATGTTTCATAAGATTTGGTATGAGAAGTTCAGTGCAGCCGGAGGCATTTTCCTAAAATTCCAACGTAGTTCACGAACGAAAACTTCGCCCACGTATACGTGGGTATGTGGATAAATGTGTGTGCATGTGTGCATACATATATATGTAGATAAATATGACCACACATGACTTTCCATATATAGAGGGAGATGAGTGTGTGTGTGTCCGTGTGTGTAAGTGGTCGATTCTTATATTTGTTTTCCAATAATTCTGATTTTATTATTATACCTGTGAGGCTTCAGCACTGAATGTTGTAATGGTTAGATATCTAGGTTAGCAAATCGTTTTGAATTATTCACCAAAAACCCCCGGTACTTTTGGTCTTATGCCAAACTATGCAAGTGAAAACCATTCTTCTAATACTGTAAAATAGTTGTTTACATGTTGTCAGTTTTTATCTATTTATTTAATGGTAATAAAATTATTTTGGCAACAAACAAAAGACGAACATCAAAAGTTGTTTAAGCAATTAAAACCGTTGCGTAGTTACTGGCATTAAAGAGAGGATATTGATAAGTTATATGTAGATGATTGATTGGGTTTACGAACTTTGTTGTGAAAAGTAGTTTCAGCTGGATGACTGAGGAAATTTACTAACTGTGAAACATTATATGATCAAAGCAATTACAAGGTTCATCAGTAACTTGAGTTAAGACAAGACCTCATTGATGTGATGGATAGTAAAAAGATTAAGAGACAATGAAATAATCGATATAATAATATCAATACAGAGACAATGGATTTTATGTTATAAATCATCATTATCATTATCATCTTGAAAGCATGTCCACATCACTGAGTCCGTTGGTTATACCTTTCCCTGTCACTCCTTTTCGGCTACTACAATTTTTATCTGTCCTCAAGACGGCATTCAGTATTCACATAAAACTGATAATGGAGAAGTGATATGGATGATATGTGATTCTCGGCAGGATTTCTAATAACAGTTTTCAAATACGGTTGCGTTAATTTTGAAAGGTTAGACAAAAAATCTTGTTTTACTCTAAAGGGATTTGCTTAAAGCCTAACTTTCAAAATGTTCCCTTCGTTTTCTGATGTTGACAATGAAAAATTATCATTGGTCCAGTCAGCTGGGGCTGCACAATACACAAACTGCATCTTTGCAGAGGGCAAGACTCCCTCAACAAGTGTCCTGGATATGACACTAAACTCTCTGATGGTGAGGCTTCAGTAATGCTAAAGGTTAGAGCTATGCTGAGTAACCCTTTATTGCCATTGCTCTCTCTTTTCCACTCTGACCCGGAGTGGTAGCACTTGATAGGGTCCCATCTATGAGTCAAATAAAACAAAGCTGTGTAATTGCACAAAACTTAATGGTTCGAAATTAATTGTTTTACATTGAGCAGTGTGTGTAAACTGGGTATTTATGCTTAACTGAATTGTTTGAAATAGAACTGTTTTGAGTCTTAAATGTGTGCAAACAAAAAACTATACTTCTATAAAAATGCATAATTTGAAACTTTTATCAAGATGTCTTAATTCGGCATTAAATGATCTGAAAAGGTCATACGCTATAAAACAAAACAACCACCCAACCCACAAACCAACTACAGTAGATAGAACTCATTATTCTACAGAATTCAGAAGATTCGATATCCACGTTTCTTGCTACGCACATCGTCGATTTCTATAAGAGCTTTCTGATTCTGTCTTGAGGATTCCCGAAACTTATCTTCCACAGTTAGCAAGTAGCGAGCATGTTTTTGCCTATATACTATTGTGAAATGTTGTTCTTAAAATGAACAATGCCAGGTGTACGCTACATTCACTACTGTAGTGCCTCTGTCAAATTGTTTCATTTCACCATGAATTCAGGTTTGGTTGGTTTATTTGGTTTTATGGCATATCAACCTTTGTAGGTTATTTAACGATAAATCCATTTTTATGTAAATAATCTGTTCTATTGAAAACAGTTCAGTTTAGCATAAGCACACAGTTTAATTGTCAGAAACATTTCCATTTCAAACTATTCAAGCAGTTATATGTAATAATTTAGTTAAGTGTAAATACAGTTTTAATGTCGAAAAACAGTTCTATTTTAAATAATTCAGTTAAGCATAAACACCCAGTTTAAGTGTAAGTACGGTTTAATTGATAAAAACGTTTCTATTTCAAGCTATTCCGTTTACTCAATTAATTTTAGCATAAGTATGCCGTTAGTTCTATTTTACCCATAGATAGGGCCCTATCATGTGCTACCACTCTGGGCCAGAGTGGACCTGGGAGCGATGGCAATGAAGGGGTACTCCGCATTCCCCAAAGCTCCAACACTGCTGGAACCTCACCATCAGATTGTTTAGTGTCATATCCAGGACACTCATTGGGGGGGTCTTACCCCTCTGCAGACGTGCAGTCAGTGTATTCTACAGTCCCAGCTGACTGGGCAAACCATGAATTCAGATCTTTGACCTATCAGAAAGTGCTCAAATGCTGGCTAGCAGGAGTGCGAATGCTAAAAGGAATTAAGATCTCACCTGACTTCAGTTTCATGATTATCATTGCGCAAAATCTTCTGATTCCTCTCTCTCTCTCTCTCTCTCTATATATATATATATATATATATAATCAAATCTCGTTTCTAAACTACATCCTGTGTCTGTACAGAGCTCATGTAGATAAGTTTATGCTGATCGACCAAAATTCATACGTCCATGTGTAGGGGTCCATAGAAGAACGTCAATATTGAGTTTGGTTTTGGTTCTCCAGCTTCGGTCCACATTTCTTGTTCGTCTTACTTGAGTGGTTTTAGAGATGTGAGATAAGTTGCCATACGTCTGTTGTTTCTGTTTTTTTTTTCTTCCGGGATTTGTTCAATATAGCTGGTAGCATTTTTGTGCAGTTTCCATGAATATATAATAAGCTTAAATAATGTCACCTCCCTTAGCTCATACGTTAGGATTAGTTTAATGCGATAAAAAGGAATGAAACAAAAAACATATATTGCCAACTGAATTCTGTTTGGGGATAATGCTTATATATATATATATATATATATATATATATATATATATATATATATATATATATATAATGACCCCACAGTGAATGATAAACTATGGAAGGTGAACAAATTTGTTTACTTTTCATTCTGTTCTGCAAACTGGTATTCGAGTTCTCTGATATACTTTTTGTTATTTCTTTTTATGAAAAATTTGGCTGGTTTTCACCTCAAGAAGTTTTCAACAAAAGTTTTCACCTTATCTTTAAAAAAAAAAAAATTGTCATCCAAAGCATTTTGTAAAGAACAAAAATTATTAAATCAATTTTTGCATGATATGGAGAATATTGTGGATAGGGTAGAACAGACAAACCTAAATCCAATATTTTCCCCAAGTGAATTTTGCTTAGCGTTGGCTTACATCATCATAAAAAAGACTATGCTTCCTCTATTGTCGAGTGTTGGGTGTTTGCCTAAATTGTCAGGTACATGTTTGTAGCTGTTAAGAGTAAATATCTGCATTGAGTGTTTGACTGGGTTTTAAAAACTTAAAATGAATAAAACTCCGATGTTCACACCATACTCATAGCTTTAATTTTTCCCCATAAAGCTCATGCCTGGGTGTAAGGAATAGGATTTTCATTATTGTAAATCTATTAATCTTTTAGATTCAATATGGTCATAAATATCTGATTTTTAGCACCTTCTATGATATTCTTGAAAAATGCTTCTTTTCTCTGCCTTGATAGAAAACGTGATGCTATGGATATTTGAGCTTTTTTTATTATCTTCACAAGGGGCATGTATAAGCAAAGCACCCAGCTTGCCCTCTTTTCATATCCTCTTCAAGTGGCAACAGATTGTTGATTGGGATGTGTGGAAGTCAAGAGATTATTTTCACAGATTGGATCCCATCAATTCAATTAAAGCGTCTTAATCGGTGTATGATGAGCGGCCTAGTCAGGGTTTCTTTCTTAATTATGTATTACCAGATCAAAATTTTGTAAAAAATTCTGGACTAGGTCATAATATATAACTTGGCTATCAAGACAACATATTTTCTTAGGTCATTCTGCGGCGTTTTTGTTATTCTTTTAATCTTACATGTCGAATGGTGACTCTCAGTCCCTTCAATTAAGAGTTGTGGGATCATAGATTAAACTATGATGCTAATTCTTTCTCTACCGAAATAAAAATGAATGATGAAAGTGTCCTTTAATTAGGTTAGTTCCAGTTGTATTTAAAACATTGGAAAGCTGAAATGCGTAGTTAAACTCTCTTTTAAAACATGGAAAGTATTCGTGATAAATCCTATATATATATATATATATATATATATATATATATATATATAAAGAGAAGGAATAGCAGCAATAAAAAGAACTCCTCATTCTTAAGAATCAGTCTTCGTCTATTCTTTTTCAGACGACTGGTCTTTATCACATTCAACACAAGCTTGTTTGCGAATTCCTGATGATTTGGAATCATATAATTTGTATTCTGTTTGCACCAGAGCAACCCTGCATGGTTGAATTAACTCTCAAAAGAATATGTCAGTTTGGAGTGACTAAGTCCAGCCTATTTTACTAACTGCGTTCTCTAACGGTGGCATTGGTTTGAAAAACAATAATGTACTGATTCCCAGCGAAGAAACTTTAAAAAGGAGAATAGAGACTCATAGTTGTCTCAAGAATATTTTAATCTTAATATTGAATATACGTGCTCTTCACTGGTGTGCATACCTCCATCAGCGTCACTGAAAGAGCTGAAATATTTTCCGCTTGAGAATAGGCAGAAAATTCCAGTAGCTATTGTCCATCTGCGCCACAAGATAACAATTCGATGCTTTGATATAGTTATTAGTGCTGGGGTTGAATAGATGTTCTTATTATCCTGACCAATCTTTGAAATATAAAGGCTTTTTTTTGTAATTGATAGATAATTTTTTAATGATATTATGAGTTCAACCTAATGAATTAATGCGGTTTAAGTGATTGTTCTTTGCGAATCTTTGAATATATATAGAACACAGACCATACATTCTTTATTGAACTTACAGTGGCTTAAGAGGTAAGCAATCTAATTATATACGGGCTCATCACAGCTTAACCTTTGTGAGGTTACAGAGAATAGGTCCAGGGTAAGTAATTGATAGCAGTAAATATCGTAAGTGATCATCATCATCATCATCATGTCGTGCCGCCAGCACGGATATCTCTGACCCTCTCTCGCCACTTCTCCCTATTATCAATAGCCTCTGGCAGGTCTTCAGGGTTACATCCTGTGTCCTCACATAGCTGCTGTATTTAAGTTCGAGCTGGTCGTCCTGTTTTGCTTGGCCATATGTAAGGGTCCATAGGAGTACATCACTTATGAGCTCGTCCTTGCTTCTCCAGCAGTGTCCTGCGTGTCTGGTTCGTCTAGCTTGGATAGTTTTCGTGATGGGAGGAATGTGGCCGTATAGTTGGTGTCTTGTGTGGTGTTGTCGCCACGACTTGTTCAATATTGCTCTCAACATTCTTGTGTAATTGCCGTCTAGATTCTTCTCCAGCCGTTTAGTTAGCGTCCATGTAGTGCATAATAAACAAAACAAAAAGAAACCCAACTTTTCAGTCGTTGGTAGTCTTTGGTTCTTTTCGAATATAAGATTTTTAAAATGAAACATGACTTCAATCATAATTCTTTTCCGTCGAACTTTTCTTTTTGTATTTCCCCTATCTCTTTCGCTTCGAAAACCTTTCCTTCGTGTTGGTTGAGGCAACGGGAATATTTTATCGTGAGACGATGACAAAGATGTCGATGATAAAGACGATAGAGACAGCATTGATAAAGGCAATGCGTATAAAGTGGATATCGATAACGAAAATTACAATGATAAATACATTTATTCGTTCGAGATGAGAAGAAAAGGAAAGAGAGACGCGATGGAGATAGAGAAATCCGAGACAGAGCGAAAGGAAAAAAAAAGGAAGAGAGAGGATGATGAAAAAGAAACGGTAGAGAAAGGCAGAAAGTTTACGATGAATCAAAACAGAAAATAGAAGAAAGAGAGACGGAGACAAAATAGAGAATGGTTAGTTTTAAACCAAATAGTTAATGTAGAACAGTGCAGAGATATTGGCACAGGGGTATGCATAGGGGGCTCCGCAGAAAAAAAAAAGGTTGGTTGGTTGGGTTTCATGGTGTATCAACATTTGTATGTTATTAAATGCCAAATCCATTTTTATACGAATAATCAGTTCTATTTCAAAGAATTCAGTTTAGCATAAGTACACAGTTTCATTGTCAAAAATATTTCTATTCCAAACTATTCAGTTCAGTCAAACAATTCTAATTAAAACAATTCAGTTTAGAATATGTTCAGTTTCAATCTCAAAAACTGTTCTATATCAAACAATTCATTTTAGCATAAGTACTCAATTTAGTTTTATTTAATCTATTGAGTGGATCTTAACAGGCACTACCAATCTGGGATAGAGTGGAGCAGGGAGCGATAGCAAAGAATGGGTACTCCACATTCGCCAAAGCTCCAGCATCACTGTAACCTCACCATCAGATTGTTTAGTTTCATATTCAGGACACTCATTGGGGGAGTTTTACCCCTTTGGAGAGATACAGCCAGTGTATTCTATAGCTTCAGCTGACTGGGCAAGAAAAAGAAAGAAAACAAGAATGAAAAAACAGAGAGAGAGAGAGAGAGAGAGAGAGAGAGAGAGAGAGAATTTTTGTCACTCTACATCTGTACTTGTCTTCTAGGTATGAAATTGAAAAACAATCATAAAAGAAAACGAGAGAGAAAGAGCATTGTCTCTCCATTTAATTTTTTAAAAAGTGAAATAGCAAAAAAATGAATATATATATATATATATATATATATAATAAGAATTATAGTGGTAGTAATAGTAATTCACATTCTTATAAAAATTTAAATCAGTTGAGTTAAAATCACAGAATTTTCTATTTAAAGTCGACCCAGGTTGGCGCATTAAGATTAGAATATATATATATATATATATATATATATATATATATATATATAAGTGATTTGATGATTACTAAAATTGAATATGAAAAAGAAGTAAGCTATTAAATTTGAAATAAAAAGGAGAAATGCTTTTTAACATTTCCCTAAACTTTGTGGAATTTCGTCACCGTTTATAGAAGAAAGAAAAAAATGTTTTTCCTACATATTTGGACCAAATGCTTGCATTGATAGATAGATTGATTATATTAGTGTTAAGGGAGTCAGCAATAAAACTTTTTCAACAACCTTTCCTGTTGGTATTGGTTTGTATATTCTCTCCTTTCTTCCTTATAGTATTTAACCTCAAAAAAGAAGGATGACAGTCAGTCTGATAGAAAGTTCGGAGAGACAGGGGGTCGTTAGAGGAAAAGGCATCAGAAAGGAATAAATGAGGCTGAGAGTCAAATGGAGAGAGAGAGAGAGAGAGAGAGAGAGAGAGAAAGCGGGGAGCAGTAGAGGAAGCACAGGGAAGAGACAGGCATGTGACAGGAGGTGCCCGTGGTGTAATGGTTATCGTCGTAGGAAATGGACACGGCGACACGAGTTCAAATCCAGCTATGGGTAAATAGTAGGGCAGATTGGGTTCTTCAGCCTTGGTGAGGCAACTAGTCTAGGAGAAGGAAAACTCTGAATTCAAACCTGTTAAACGCCGCATAAAAATTGACCTTGCAGAGGGGTTGGCAAATATGGACAGGAATGTGACAGGAATTCCTTGTAATTGATTTTTTTTAAATATATTAAGTGTTTTTTTTTTCATTTTTTGTGTGGATGATTATCATTTTGGGAAATTTCATCTGCCTTTTTTGGCTTTATTTATTTTGTTTTTATGAGGAATTGTATTTGCCTTGTCATTTGTTTTGTTTTGTTTTTGTCTTTACGGATTTTCTTTTCTTTTTTCTTTGTAAATTTAATTCAATTTGACGTGAAGTTCTCTTCGTTTGTCGCAGGATATCCTCCAGGGAGGGGTTTTACCGCATCTCAGCTTCAACCTTGGACATCGAAGGCTCAACGAATCATGCAATTTATGTGTTGGAAGACTAGAAGCCTGTGAAACAATGTGGTTAAAGGAGGAACTAATGTATAAGCGTTGGAGAAACGGTCAATGTAGGTTTGGGTGGTCGATATCTGGGTGTGGACACGAAACCCGGTTCCCCACCCCCGTGTTGGTCATGGAGGCCAGATCTGGGAGACGGTGTCAATTGTTTTTGATAAATATGTATATAGTGCTCTTTTGAAAATCCCTGGAGATTGGTAGCAAGATTTTGGAGCTGGGTGAAAAGGTTTCCCAAATCAACTTTTATCGGGTTAGGGTGAGGGACCAAGGGTCACATATGCTGAGTCCCCTAAGTTGGTAATATCCTGATGCAATACATAAACAGCAGCTGAGATTTCTAATTCTCAAAATTGCAGGCAGCTGGTAGAGGAAGCTAATAAGTCCTCGTGGATTGGTTATTATACGAAATATGGAAAATGGTTTAAAGTCCTTCTGGATTGATTGTTTGGAAAGCCGGCAACATAATGGAAGGTTGTTCAAGGTCCTTCCAGGTTGATTTGGGGATAAATTAAAGAGGTGTTTAAAAGTCCTCTGGGATGAAACGTAGAGATAAGATGATGAGGGAGGGTCAGATATGTCGAGGCCTCAGAAGGTGGTAAGTGCTGATGCAGCATTTGGCTAAACATGGAGATAGATGTGGAAAGAAAGTTGAAAGCCGGTTGGAAGCGGTCAAAAGCCCTCCCTACGATTGATTTCGGTGAGTGAAGTTACACGCCATCCCAGCATCTTGCTGTTTGTGATGATGTAACAAATTGCACTATAACAGTCATGTCTGTGTTTTTTTTTTTTTTTTTTGTGTGTATTTTTATTCTTTTATGTAATTTATTGGGAATAAGTGACAGGGGTAAGGAAAGGATGGATGTGGCACAATGCTGCGGATTCGACAGATCAACAGCCAGGAAATTCTACTGTGTGGGTATTGCCACACTTATCTTGACACATAAAGTCTGTCCATGTAATGTCCCGGATGTAAGGTCTTCTGCATCGTCACGAATTTTCTCTTTCTCTGGTACAATGGTCTGAGTTCTTCCTTTGTCTATTTGTTTATTCCTTAGACGAGATTACTGAAGCTTTTTCGCTCGTTGGAAATGCTCTTTTGTTATTTTTTTCTTTCATTTCTGCTTGTTTGACGATGTCCACTTTCAATATTCCCAAGAACTTACACGTTTCCTTTTTTCAAAGTGTTCTCATACTTTCTTGATTGGACAGTTGAATTCCCTTTGTTATTTGTCTTTTCCTACTTCTCATTGGGAGCATGGTACATTTTTTCTATGCCAGAATCCATTGCTATATCCTGGCTATATATTCTTGTTTTTATCTCCAATTATTTTCCATTTCTTACAGTTTGATGCCGTCCATGAAATTGAAGTGATTAAAGTCTTCTGATCATTTTGTAAATTTGTGGCCTTTAGTGCATTTTCTAATTACATAATTGAGCGACATCATTGTTATTTCAAATAGTAATGGTGAAAACAAATCTTATAAAATGTCCCTCTGGATTTTCACGACTACGAAGGACTTTTCTACCACTGTTAATTCAACTTTAATGGCTTCCGTGATGTATCTTATTACTTTGTTGGATATCTTGTACATTTTCGATCGACTATCCTGGATTGTCGATGGTATCTTAAGATTTCTGGTCGTCAATCTACGCCATGGTTACATTTTTCCACTTTGATTTGCTCTCCTAAATGATGTGCCGATCAATGTGTAGTAAAACCCCAGCTTCTTTTGTTCCCATATGCCATAGTTTCTGTTCTTCAGGAAACAGTCCGTGACATACTAGCAAGTTATAGATTTTCTCTCTAATATGTGCTGTTATGATTTTGTGAATCTTATGTAGACGCTGTAAAGTTGCCTCGCCAACATGGCACAATCTTGAACAAAGATAGGTGTTACCCATGTCAGACTTGACTGTTTTTTTTTCATCCTTTTGATTCCAACATATCCTTGTTAGTTCTTTTCTTCCTTAGCATATTCGCTTGTTGTCGCATTTTCTTAATTTGTACTTCTAGCCTAATTTCCCATCCAGGTTTTGAATTTCTGTTCGGGTTTCCTGTGAGAACACCGATTTTATCACAGACTATGTTCGCCAATGGTCTGGGAGACTGGAGTTCAATTCTATGTTGAGTCATACCAAAGACTCAAAAAATGGTACTTGATGCCGCATTGCTTTGCACCTAGCTCTATAAGGTGAGGATCAAGGGTAAGGTGGAGCAATCCAGGGAAAGGAGTCGTGCCCTCCCTTAAACCTCGGTTTAGTAGCTATTGAAAAGTGAAAGATCGGGTTGCCCTCGACTATAGTCACCAAATTAGTTTCTCTCCTGCCTAAATTAGCTGGTTTCGTCCATTGATGTTCCCCGAGGAATATTCGTTCATAATTTGTTCATCTCTTGGGTCTCTACCTTGTCTTTTCCAAGACTTGGTTCCTGAGGAATAGTAATGAAGTCTACTTTTCAATTATCAACTTCTTTATTGACTCTAAATCTATTTTGGCTTCTTGTATTAATATTAAGGCATCGACACACGACTAACGAAAGCATGGACAGCTATCGATAGGCTCTCGATCGTATGGAATTCAGACCTGGCCGATAAAATGAAACGCAGTTTCTTCCAGGCAGCGGTTGTATCGATACTGCTATATGGATGCACTACATGGACGCTAACTAAACGGCTGGAGAAGAAACTTGATGGCAATTACACAAGAATGTTGAGAGCAATATTGAACAAGTCCTGGCGACAACACCACACAAGACACCAACAATACGGCCATTTGCCTCCCATCACGAAAACTATACAAGTTAGACGAACCAGAAACACAGGACACTGCTGGAGAAATTAGGACGAGCTCATAAGTGATGTACTCCTATGGACCCCCATAATATGGCCGAGCAAAAGCAGAACGACCAGCTTGAACTTACATACAGCAGCTATGTGAGGACACAGGATGTAACCCTGAAGACCTGCCAGAGGCGATGAATAATAGGGAGAAGTGGCGAGAGAGGGTCAGGGATATCCGTGCTGGCGGCACGACATGATGATGATGATGTGTTGACATTTGTTTTACGGTATTAGAATCAGTGGTATTTTGGTAGGTGGATCTGGCATTTCAGTATCTATTGCTTCGATTCGAATAGAGGGAACATTTTCATATTCTTAACTATTTACTTGTTCATATTTTTTTTGTATCCCGAGTTCAGAAAGCCAATCTTTCTTTTAAGTTATTCTAGCTTAGTCAGTAACACTTTCGGTTGTGGTATCAAATCTCGCGGATTCAGCTCAAATTTTTGATATTCTTTTTATTCTTATTGGATTGAGTTCATTTTTTCCGTTGTTTTCACTTTTACCGGTTGGCTTTTCACGCCATCTTTACCTGTTGGCTTTTCACTGGAGTCTACCTGACAGCAAGTTTCCTCATTTGTCATGAATTCTTCAGAATATTCAAGTCAATTTTAGCACTGCAGTGGTTTTTATAGTTTAAACATTTTCTCTGATTTCCAACTCCACCAGCGCCAACAACACTTCTTATCACTATCATCACCCCATGTTCCACGGCTTTTTTTTTTTAGTTCTTTGGCAAGGTTGTATTTATTCATTTTTTTTCGTATTCCCTTATTTTCACGCTGTGTTCCTCCGGAACGTTTAAATCTATTAGATATCAACGTCCTTTTTTCTTGTTGATTATTAGTAGGTCCAGTCTCCTGACTGGAATATATGATCTGTTTTTATCTCTAAACCTCAGAGAATTTTATCTGTCTCATTATCTAGGATCGTTTCTGGTTTTTACATATAGCATTTAGTAGAATGATCAAACTGTAATTTCTTGCACAATTCCCAAGGGATCACCTTCCTATCAAGTTGTGCCAATTTTTCTACTTCTTTTGTGCTAGTTTGTGGCATTTGGTAATTATGAGCGTAGCCATTTCATCTTTGTCCTTACATAGCCTACTCACTATTAAGTAGCATATTATCAGTTATTACTTTCGTATAATAAGTTGATCGGATTAAGAATTTTTTTCTTTTTGTGTAAAGAATAGTATAAGTTATGCGTTAATAACGATTTATTTCCATTTATCATGATTTTCCAGTTTGTTTGAATTTGTTATATCAACATTAGTTAAGATATTTAAGGCTGTTGTCAGTTTTTTTAACAAGCGATGTCACTATTTATATCGACAGAAATAAACATTTCTTTGCAGTCACATATATAGTTTCAAGTAGTCTTTTCTAATACTAATAATTTGCATTCAGCTATACGGTTTCAAATATTCCTATCTAACACTATTGATAGTTTATAAATTGTACGGTGATATGATTAAAAAGGAAAATATGTTTTTCGGTTGCTTATCACACACACACACACATATTTTTGAACATGTATATGTGTACGCGAGGGTGTGGTGGCTAGGTTAGCTATGTGTATGCGTATATGCAAATGTAGCAACATATTTTCTGTGCTTCCACAAAGGCCTATTTATTTTAGTCGGATGAACTGTTCCTTCTAACGAAGAAAACTACAACGAAAAAAATTATCGAAAAATAAAGACTTATTACAAAAAGTAAAGATATAGAAGAGAGTAATGGAGAAACCCTGTTTGGAAGATGTTTTGTTGGCACGAATGGCTCCATTTCGTCTGACAGAAAATAAACAGTTACAAAATATTTATAAAACACTTTTATTGCTTTTCTGTTGAGAATGTATCTACATCGGTTATTTTGTTGCTTGGCTGAGGTGGGTGCGGGTCTCCGTAGCTCGTTTTATTCTTGACTCTTCAACTGACAAATTTATAGCACTTTGTTGACTTTAACTATCAAACATTTACATGCGTATTTACTGGCCTAAAGAAAATAATCACCCGGGATTCCTTCGAAAAACAAATAAGTTTTCTATTATTTTCAAGTATGTACTTTTTTCTCTTGAAAGCTTAACTATATTTTGTCTGTAAACACTCACACACACACACACACACACACACACATACACACACACACACACACACCTATATATATATATATATATATATTTTATAGCCTTATGTAGAGAAGTTAGCAATTAAATTTAAAGATCATAATTTTTTTAAGACTTGACGTTTACAAGAAAACTAATAAATAATTGAAAATAGTTCACTGATGTTCTCAAGTGAACGGTATCTCTATAAAGTAAATATAATTTTTTGAAGAGACAGTGATCAAAATATGTCATATATTGATATATACAAAACAAGTGTGCGGTTAGAAGTACAACTGTCTTGTTAAAAAAAAGTATTTATAAAAGAGTAATTAGAGGAAATTTCGTAGAATGCAGCATTTTTCATTTGGAGCTGAATATTTGCTGTACAGAACATTTTTTCATGTTCCTAAAAATAATTTTTATGGTAAAATTGTTTGCGTATTAAAATTAATCATCTATAATCATCATCATCATCATATCGCGCTGGTAGCACGGATATCCCTGACCCTCTTACGCCACTCTTCCCTATCGTTCATCGCCCTAGGTAGGTCTTCAGGACAACATCCCGCATCCTCACATAGCTGCTGAATGTATGTTCGTGCTGTTCGTCCTGCTTTTGCACGGCCATGTGTGGGGGTCCATAAGAGTACATCTCTTATGAGTTCGTCCCTGCTTCTCCAGCAGTGTCCTGCATGTCTATGCACCAATAATTTTGGATTAAAAAATTATGGAAAACAAACTCTCCCATATAATGCGCGATGGTTTTTAAGAATTTGTACCAGCAAAACTTGATAGAATTTTAAATTCTTTTCAATCTTTATTGGTTTGTACTTATTAAAAAAAGAATTTATATAGTTTACGTGAAGTCTTCAAACAAAGACGTACACATCATTTACAGCTGTCACAGGAACATGGTCAAAAGAAAATGCAACTAGTTAACAGCGAAAATAAATCCCATTCAGAGAAACAAAATTATAAATAAACATATATCCCAGTCAATATTTCTCTATAATAGCGTAAAACACTGTGGAGGTGCCCGTGGTGTAGTGGAGGTGCCCGTGGTGTAATTGTTATCGTCGTAGGAAATGGATACGGCGACACGAGTTCAAATCCTGGACCAGACTAATTGCATTTTACATAGCACTAATACCCTTGGGAAAGGTATGAATCCAATTATTCTCCCTCCAGCTATGGGTAAATAGTAGGGCAGACTAGGTTCTTCAGCCTTGGTTAGGCAACTAGTCTAGGAGAAGGAAAACTCTGAATTCAGACCTGTTAAACTCTGCTTAAAAATTGACCTTGTGTCATATTTTGCCCGAGCGGAGGGGTTGGGTAAATAGGATAGCGTAAAACACTGTTTGAATTATTCATAACTTACGTTGTAAACATAGTTAAGCATGTAGTCAGAAAAAAAAAAGTTGATTATAATAACAAAGTTTTCAAGTATAATACGCACCGGTTGACTTTTTGGCAAAAAAAAAAAAAAACTTGAAAAATAATACTTTTTATAGAAAACATAATTATGGTATATTTCTTATTGTCCCCATTATGTTATCGAAGCTAAAAAGCTTTTGTTCATAAAACCAAAGAGTATAATCTATTTGTTACTTGCAAAGAAATATAGCATATTCTGCATTAATTATTTTTGATGCAGTCTACTCAGATTATCTAGAACCTCTTGCAAACTTGCATCTGATCTTGTCGAATTTATGCTGCATATCCTATAACAGACAGTAAGAGGCATTGTTTTCTACGTTCACTCAGATAAAACGAGACTAATTTATTTTAATCAGAATGGTGCTATCACCCCATTAAATGGTAAGACTCCCAAATTAGTAGACTAATTTACTTACCTTGGTAGCAAGATCTCAGTTAACGAAAGTGATATGAAGGTAGACATGGAAGATATAGGATCAGTTATCGTTGGGATAATGACAATATGGAATTCCGATCTATCAGATAAAATAAAATGCAAGTTCTACCCAGCTGTATCCGTGTCATTTCTACTCTAATGTTTCACCACTTGAATTTTAACGCAACTCTTAGAGAAAAAGCAAGATGGGAACTGCACAAAGATGCTGTGTACTACTTTCAAGAAGACCTGGACGAAACATCGCCCCTCAAAAAAGCAACAGCTGAACAGCCACATATTTCTCTTCTCACAGACCACCTAAGACAAGCAAGTCATGCTGAGCACTGCTATTGAAGTAAGGACTTACTAATAAGTAAAATTTTCCAGAGGACTCTACACATTTACACACCAGGGTGAGCCGATTATCAAAAACTTACATCCATAAAGTCTGAGTGGACAGTGGATATTGTCTATAGGACTTGCAAAGAGCGATGGCCGATAGAAACGAATGACAAAAAAGAGCAAAGTGAACTAATGCTGTCGATATATCTCGATCATAATGATAATTATATGGTTTCAATTAATAAGATTTAATTTTATGCTATATCAGTACGAATAATTATCGCACAATTATACGATTTCAAGTATTCTTATCTAATTCTAATAATTTTCTCATATTTATATGGTTTCAAGAAAAAAAGTATTTATCAAATTTTATGGAATATATTAACTAATGTGCCTACTCTCCTCTGATTTCAATTATTCTTATCTAATAGATACAAATCAACTACGTGGTTTCAAGAATTTCAAGCAATTATATGTTTTCAAGTAACTAGTAATAACGCTCATTTGTCAGACTGTGTTGAGTCAGTGGCTTAACTGACACTTGCCTTGAAAAGGCGGAGAGAGAATATGTTTGTAAGTATCAGACACTGATAATAGATAAAAATGTTAGCAAATCAAGATCGAAGGAACCATAACGAAAGTTTACAAATGACAGATAAGTTCACACAATAGAAATGGTGGATGTGTCGGTAGAGGTGCATAAGTTGTAAATTGTTAAACGTGCCTAAGGTAGTCAGTGAACTTGTCCACATTTTAGAAAAAAAAACCTTTAGTAAATAGTGGATAATCTCATTAAGAACTTTAACAATTGTTTATAGAAAATGTCCAAGAATAAATGTTTGCAAATCAGTTTGTCGTCTTGTCGAGATACACTTGTACCTTTAGGCAAAATTTTATTCACATCTAAAATCTGAAAGAACGCTGAAACGCACATACATGTACACAGATTCTATATAACATTTAAGCACATTAAAACATACACACCCACACACAAACACACAGACGCACATGCTCGTATATACACACATACAGTGTGAGAAGGGTAAATTGTCATCTAAATTACGCAAAAATAACAACTCGCTTTATCAGATATTTACTAAAATTACAGTAAAATATCTTGAAATCCTATGGATTAAATTTATTCAAGGAAATAACTATTGGCTTCAACATCAGCCTTGAGACGACTTCGAATCATTCTGTTAGCTTTTCTGATGGTCTCCTTGTTTAAATTGGTAAATTCTGCGATTATCCTTGCCTTCAGTTCATTTTTGGAGTTGTACAGAGTTCTGTTGGTCTTTCACTCAACCATACCCCACACATAAAAATCAAGAGAATAACAATCTGAGGAATTTGGTGGCTGGATGATGTAGTTTCAGAAATATTACGTGATGAAGACTTTCGTATTGAGTCTTAGTCTGGGAAGATGAATGGAGGCATGACGTATCCATCGCTATTAACCAGCTCAAATAGCACCACGTGAATTGGGTATTTGGTCTTCATCAGTAGGAAAGTTAATCGGGCCTCAGACTGACATACAAACTCTTTAAAATCTTCGTATTGGCTCTTCTGTAGCGAATGCCAACCAGTATAGCATGCCGTTTCTACATTTCAGAAAGAGATAATTGACATAGAGCTGCTCTCCTCTCACATAGTGTCATATAGTTTCGAGTTTGCTACCCAATAGATAAAACCTGAAATAAATACAGCGCAAGTAAAAAAACTAATACTTTAAAATCGTGACAGTTTACCCATCGCACCCTTTATATGCAAATCCGACGCCTCCTACTTAGACTACTGATGCAGGCATGTAAATCACTAACCTTTTAAAGTTCGTCATATTAACAACCTCAGCAAAACTTCAAGAGATGAACGAGTGTGCTTCACGTACTACGAAAATTTTGTAAATCTTTTGACTCACTCTTGTATTTACGAAGGTTATTTGTTTGTTTTTTTTTGGTTTGGTTTTGTGGCATATCAACTATTGTAGATAACTAAATTCCAAATCTTCTTTTTGCATACATATCAAATATATAAGTTTTGTAAACAGATTTTGTTAATAAAGTTTTTAAACAAGCATAAGTTTATTGTTTTCGACACAATCAAATGGTTCCTAGCATTGCTATTTATGATTAACAATTCAATTAAACATCAGTCATTTTGTTTACACACAGATAGATGATCAAACAGTTTTATTTCAAACAATTCAATTTAGGACAAGTCATTCGTTTGCTGTCAGTTTGAATGTCAAACAATTAGATTCTATTTGACCCTTTGATTGAACCCTATTAGGTACTACGAACTCCATGCCAGAGTGAACCTGGCAGCGATGGGAATGAAGGTGTATTCAGAGTTCTCCAAAGAACTACTGAATTTTTTCAATTAGATGGTTTAGTGTCATTATCAGGACACTCGTTGGATTGGGGATACCTGTCTGTAGAGAGACAGTTGGTGTATTCTATACCTCCAGCCGACAGAGCAATTATGAAATTAGGACATTACTAATAGTTTTTAAATAAATTTGTCTTTGTTTATCTTGAATTGCTTTAAAATAATTCATTAAATGCATATACTATCATAAAATAGCAAACATCTGAAATTAGTATACTGTTTCATATACCTCGGTAACAATATCTCATCAACTGAAAGCGATGTCGATATACACCTTGGTAAATCATGGATTGCTGTTGCAACGTTATCGACCATATGTAAATCTGATAACTGATAAAAATTAAATAGAAATTCTTATAAATAGTAGCTGTGTCTATAATATCGCATGGCTGCACCACTTGGATTTAATGAAAAACTTGCAGAAAAAAACTAGATGGGATGAAAATAAGGATGTTGCATGTTCATTTGACCAAATCTCGACAAAAAAGCCGCTTTGCTGCCACTTACCTCCCATTACACGAACGGGTAAAGATGAACTGATAATCCATGTTGACCAACTAGCAAAAAAGCTTAACTTTACAAGTTATGGACCGACACTGGATTCAGTCGGTAAGATCTGCCAAATGCGAAAGCCATTACAGACGTATGGAGCGAGAGAGAGAGAGAGAGAGAGAGAGAGAGAGAGTCAAAGAAATCCATGATGTCTGCATGCTTTGTTAATAAAGGTTGTTTTCGACGAAGAAAGAAGGTAGTGTCAGGTTTTATCTTTTTAAAATGATTTTTCATCTGAGTTCATATCGTGAACTTGAATATTTAATTTAATTTTTTTAAGTTGCATACCTTCTATCGATATATTCTATTGATTTTTCTTCACCGTATATCCAATTGAATATTCAGTGAAATGATTTGGAAATATTATTTTCGATATTCGTAATTACTTCAAATCGTCATTTTACGTCTGATTTTTTTTTTAAAAACTCGTCTCAAACAAAACTAAATGTAAGATTTTCTTTCAATTTTCATTACACTTTAACAAGACAGTCGTTGATTGAATGTTTGAAATCAACAAATATATTATTTTCATACCAAATAGTTATTCCTTTTAGTATATTCATTCAGTGAAATGCAGAGTTCCTTTTTTTTCCTATCTGATCATTAGAATAATTTGATAAGGTAGTCCTTTCCGCTGTTTATATTCAGTCCCGAATAATTCTAGATGGACTACGGAATCGTAGTACGCGAGTTCGTACTCCAATCGCGCTATTACGTTCACTTTCGGGCAAAAACCTTTGGGAAAGGTATGAACCCCCTTAACCCTCCTCGCTATGGGTTAAATAGTACCACTACTGTTCATCTCGGAGAATGGCTTTGGCATTAAATTACCAAAAAAGAGTTGATATGCCATTAAACAAAGAAACCAAACCGAAACCAACCCGACTAATTCTTGGTACATTTCAGAGAAAAAAATATATATCGGTCGAAGTTAAAACAACAACTTGAAGAATATTATCAAATTAAACTGAAAGTCTGAATCGATCTATTGGAATTTTGTCTATCTATAAGCAAGTTATATATATATATATATATATATATATATATATATATACATTTTTTATAAAAACGTATAATTTGGTCATATCTATTTATCTATGAATACATCTATCTTGCTAGCAAGATAGATATAAACTAAAAAAATCTATCAGTATATGAAGGGGGAGTATTTCTTCCAGACATCAGTTACCATTACTAGAGTTATGATTTAATTTGATACAATCATATGATAGTTGTGACGCTGCATAAATAATTATCCCAGGACGAGAGTTCATTTTTATGTGCATGTGACGTCGAGTGCTGTCTGGCACTTGACCCACCGCAAAAAAATAAGACTCCTTTTTCGGGCATATGGTAAACTGGCAAATAATGTGGGTGTTAATTTGTGGTTAGACTGATCTCCGACGCTAGCGAGGGGGTTTCAAATTCACTTTCACATACCCCATCAAGTCTCTCGTTTTCGTACCCCCTTGGATAACCGAAAACATGGAATTCAGGTTTAGAAAATATTAACTGTAGTCAAATTTCCAAAATTCCTTTGTAATGTTATAAGGTAAATAAGGCATTTGGCGAATATTAACGAAAGCGATACGAAGCTGAAACAGATATGAGCAAAAGAAGGCGACTCGATAGATAAAAAACACAACCAAAAGATTTCAACGCAAGGGTGCATTTAAAACAAAGTTTTAATAGGCGACAACCAAACAAATAACTATAAGGTTCAAGAAATGGTTCCTTTTTATTTTCTCTTTTCTTTTTAAAATACCGGTTATTTTAAGTCAGCAGGCAATATCAAACTCTCAGCAGTCCTTTTCTTCTTTCTCCTTTTTTCTTTCTTTCTTTTTTCTTCTACTTGAGAAAATGCTTAGGTCGCCGGGCTGAAGCATGTAACAAAGTTCATTCACTAATTTACTGTTGATGAAACAGAATCCTTTCAGTTTCTTTCATTTTGAATACATAAAATTCCAATATTTAGGAAGGTTAGAAGGAAAAACAGTTTAAGTTGTACTTATCTTTGCCAAGGCTTAATTTTCAAGTTCTTTTCTTTTACGGGCGAGTGAAATCCTCGGAGTTGGCTAAATTGGCGTCTCTCTTTCACGAATGTTTGTCAAGAACTAAAGATTCTTTTTGTGGGCGAGGGACCTCCCGGAGTTAGGCTGTAAACCGGGGTCTTTATCCGCCGACTGCTGTCCTCAAACTGAAAAGTCTTTCCAATTTTCTCTAACGAAAATTGTCATTTTGGCGCTAAAGTGTCTCTGGGCCAATCATTTGACTTTTTCCTTCTCCCATCTTTCCATCCGGTTATGATACTAGAGTGATCTGCATTTCTTTCTTTGTCCAACAGATTACAGGTCATGGAGTGCGGATAGCTTTGACCTTCATTCTCCGACCGTTTTAGCGGTCAGTCTTAGTGACTGTTGATTCAAACGCAAAAGGGTCGGGGAATTGACCTCCTTTTCCCTCTCTCGGTAGCATACCACGTCAAATAGTCTATACGTAACGTAACGTGATATGTATATGTTCATATATACTATATCACATCTATACGATAACGTTTTGACTTTTAAATGTGTCCGGTTTTGTGGATACCTAACATTTTATTGTCAGTATGTTTCAAACTGTTGAGTTTTGTGATGGATGATATTTAATATCATTATGATTGGACTATGAATAACAAAATCGTTATATTGTTGTTTGAGAAGAAAATTATTATTCTTAAAAAGTTATATTTACTATTATTATTTGCTCGTTGTGACTTTTACACTTGAGTGTTAGCTGATGGTCCCTCACTTGAGTCTAAGTGATAGCAAGTCTCCCCAGATCACCAGGACTGTTCTCAGTATTCAACTCAATCTCAGTAAGTTGTAGATTGGATGCTTTCGATTCTCAGACCGATTTTTAGTTCCTTCATTCCTTTCTCAAGGTTCCTGTAAATCGTATCGAGCCCACCAACTACAACGGGTTTTATCTTGACCTTCATGTACATCTGCTCAGTTCACTAGCAACATCCAAGTATCTGTCTCTCTTTTTGCTTTCATTTATTTTCACTGTCATCCACAGTAACGGCAAAATAAGATGGCCGATACTCTCTATGTTTTTTATTGATAATTCTCACTATGTCTGTCCTTATTGTGGGGGATCATGTGATCCGTGTATTTATCAAAATCCCAGATAATTTTATGCGTCTCGATCCCTCGCACCGATTCTCTAATTTTGTAATATGGTCAAATTTCAACCTCTTGCACAATTCCCTGTGGATCTCCGGCACTTATATCTCGTGTTGAACTCTTTGTGTACTAACTTAGTGAATTCACTTATTATGTGGTCATTCGTTTCGCTTTTATCTCTACAAAACCTACACTTGCCATTCTGTTGTATCTTTTCTATTTTCGCTTTAAAATAAAGGCTTCTGATGACGTTGTTTTTGTGCTGCTATTAGAAGCGATTCAGTTACTTTCTAAGACGTGTCCAGTTCTTCTTGAATGACATTTCGTCAGTTTGTCGCTTGAAATATCTATAATGTTGTTTTTCTTTTCATTGTTTGTTTCCATTCCAAAAACCTGAATGTATATTATTATTTGCTCCTTGAGATTTTAACATCAGTGTTAGCTGATGGGCTTTCAATGGAGTTTGAGTGACAGCAAGTCTCCTCAAGTCTCCCGGACTCTTCTCAGTATTCTTGTCGTTCTTAATAATGTAGTTATTTAAATGGTCTCCATTTGTTTTATTTCCCAGTTCTCCAGTCCCTGCAAAAATCGTTCGGTGCCTGTACCAAAAGCACCGATCGCGATTGGTATGATTGTCACTTTCCTGTCCCACAGGTTTTGAATTCCCTATCAAGGCCCACGTACTTATCCTTCTGTTCACTTTCTTTCAGTTTTATTCTCCAGGACAAATGTTGGGTTGTATATATACCATTTGTTCTCAGCGTCAAATTAAAATTTTTGCACATCTCCCAGTGGATCACCTGTTACTCCAAGTCGTTTCTAGTCTTATCTTCTGTGATAATTTGCTGCATTCGCTCATCAGGTGATTGAGGTTTCATCTATGGTCGACCTCAAAAGTGGTCCCGAATATCTCACGAGTGTACTGCCCAGGTTTATATTCCTTTGATAAGGTTTCTGCAACATAGTTTTGTCTTGTAGTAATTTTCTAGTTCTTCTGTGAAATTTACTCTGAATTTTTTCTTTCGTCTTCACTTGTTTGATGATGTCAGCTTCCAAGATGCCCAAATATTTGTAGGTTTTCTTTCTAATCTTATCTTTATTTGGCAGTTCTATTCTGTCCATCAGGTGTCATTTGTCGTTTTTCATTTCTAGTATGGCACATTTTTCTATGCCAAATCCCATCCCTATGGCCTGACTGCGTATTCCCACTACGTGTAATAGAATTTTCAATTCTTATTAATTTTTTGCAAACAGTTTGAGGTCTCTGTACATTGGGTGGTTGATCTTTTCCTGTTATTTACTAAGTTTGTATCCAGCAGTGCATTTTCTGAATATGTAGTTAAGTGGGGTCATGGCAATTATGAATAGTAACTGTGATAGAGCATCTCCTTGAAATATACCTTTTTGGACCTTTAGTGTGTTTTTTACGCAAGCTTTAGCTGATGATCTTTTACAGGAGTCTGTGTGACAGCAAGTCTCCTCAAGACTCCAGGACTTATCTCTGTATTCTGTCCGATCTTCACAATGCTATAGCGAGGATGGTCTTAGCTCTTCCTTCAATTTCCAACTCTTCCATTTCTTTTTGGAAGCCTTTAAGGATCGTCACAAGCGTACCAATTATAGTTCGAATCACTGTTCATCTCATATTTCTTAGTTATTTTTTTAGTTTTCTGGCAATCGGCAAGTATTTGCATCGCTCGTTTTTGTTGGTTTTCAAATTATCATTTTTACTCATTTAGAGTTTTTCACATCAGCTAACGCTGATGGTTTTTCACTGGAGTCTGAGTGCCAGCAAGTCTCCTCAAGTCTCCAGGACTCATCACAGGATTCTGGCCGTTCTCAGCAAAGCTGTCGTTTGGATAGTCTCTACCTGTCCGCCAACTTCCAAGTCCTCCAGTCCCTTTAGTAATCCTTTAGTTATTGGGTCTAAAGTACCAATCAAAATTGGGACAATCGTTACTTTCATGTTTCACAGCTTTTTTAAATCTCTTGCAAGGTCGAGGTACTTATCCTTCTTTTCACTTTCCTTCAGGTTTATTCCGCGGTCCGCCGGGACAGCAATGTTGACAATTTTGCAAATTCTTTTTTTTTTTGTTGATTATTATAAGGTCTGGTCTTCAGGTTGAGATTAGGAGTTTTCACACCAACATTAGCTGATGGTCCTTCACTGGACTCAAAGTGACAGCAAATCTCCATAGATTTTCAAGACTCCTTTCAATATTTTAACGATTTCAGGAATGCTTTATTTTAAATGAGCTCGGTTCGTCCTCTGATTAATCATTATTATCATTATTATTATAAATCATAGTTAGTATATATATATATATATATATATATATATATATATAAAGTAATATATAAGTTAAGACAATTATGGCGTTGTGAATTACTTAGTTTTTTTTGGGGAGGACGTAAAGATTACGTTTTCTTTTATAATCACTTTTATAATTTATTAAGTTTGTATCCAGCGGTGCATTTTCTGAATATGTAGTTAAGTGGGGTCATGGCAATTATGAATAGTAACTTAGATAGAACATCTCCTTGAAATATATCTTTTTAGACCTTTAGTGTGTTTTTACGAAAGCTTTAGCTGATGATCTTTTACAGCAGTCTGTGTGACAGCAAGTCTCCTCAAGACTCCAGGACTTATCTCTGTATTCTGTCCGATCTTCACAATCTTATAGTGAGGATGGTCTTAGCTCTTCCTTCAATTTCCAACTCTTCCCTTTCTTTTTGGAAGCCTTTAAGGATCGTTACAAGCGCATCAATTATAGTTCGAATCACTGTTCATCTCATATTTCTTAGTTATTTTTTTAATTTTCTGGCAATCTGCAAGAACTTGCATCGCTTCGTTTTTGTTGGTTTTCAAATTGTTTTTTACTCATTAGAGTTTTTCACATCAGCTAACGCTGATGGTTTTTCACTGGAGTCTGAGTGCCAGCAAGTCTCCTCAAGTCTCCAGGACTCGTCTCAGGATTCTGGCTGTTATTAGCAGTGCTGTCGGTTGGATAGTCTCTACTCGTACGCCAACTTCCAAGTCCTCCGGGCCTTTTAATAATCCTTTAGTTATTGTGCCTAACTCACCAATCACAATTGGCACAATCGTTACTTTCCTGTCCCACTGGTTTTCAATTCCCTATTAAGACACACGTACTTATCCTTCTGTTTACTTTCTTTCAGTTTTATTCTGTGGTTAGCTGAGAGAGCAAAGTCCACCATTTTGCAATTTCTCTTTTTTTTGTTGATTATTATAAGGTATGGTCTTTTGGTCGAGATTAGTTGATCAGTTTGTATCTTAAAGTCCCATAAGAGTTTATACCTGTCATTTTCTAGGACATGTGCAGGGTTTTGCAAGTACCATTTGACTGTTGTGGTCAAATTAAAATTTCTTGCACATTTCCAAGTGGATTACCATGTGTCTCGCCTTATACTCCTTCTGTTCTAATTATTATTATTATTATTATTATTATTATTATTATTATTATTAAATTTACGGGTTTTTCACACCAACATGAGCTGATGGTCCTTCACTGAATTCAGAGTGACAGCAAATCTCTTTAGATTTTCATGACTCCTTTCAATATTTTTGCATGATTTCAGGAATGCGTTATTTTGAATGGGCTCGGTTCGTCCTCTGATTAATCATTATTATCATTATTTTTATAAATTATAGTTAGTGTATATATATATAAATATATATATAAATATGTGTGTGTGTGTGTGTGTGTGTGTGTGTGTGTGTTTACACAATTATGCCGTTGTAAATTACTAAGTTTTTTTTTCAAGACGTAAAGAGTACGCTTTCTTTTATAATCACTCGGCCATTTGATAAGGAAATGGCACTGTTTGCGACAACATCATTCCTGCTATTACTTATCCCTTCGTGTTCCATCTTTAACACCAACTTCTTACACCCATGGTCTGGAGTAGGTTTAATAATTTAATTAGAATTACGTGTTTTATTCGGTAATGAGAGCCGGTCCTAAACGTGATATAAGATTTAATGAAGCCGAGTCATGAAATGATGTCTGCTTACCTGATCTTATATATATAGTTACTGATATATATAGTTATATATATATATATATATATATATATATATATATATGTGTGTGTAGTTAAATATATATATATATATATATATATATATATATATATATATGACATCTAAAAGCCGTAAGTAAACGAATTTTTAAATCATAAACTGCACCAAAATGAAGATGAACGAACGTCCAATGTAATGTCCGCTTTTAGTTGATCATGTGTATACATAGATATATATTTCTTTTAAATACCCTATCCGGTGGCAAAAGCTGCTCGGTAGCGCCAGGAGTGGCAGTACCGCCTTGAGCTACCGAAACTGTGTTATCACCCTGGTTGGCGGCTGATGAGGCTTGGGTATCGCAAGTGCTTTCACACGTTGTATGATGAAAATTTGAACACTAAGACTCTCTGGAAAGCAAGATGAGTCTTTGGAAAGACAAAGTGACTCTTCAGAAAGTTGGAGTGACATCCTGGAAAGACAGGAATTTTAACAAATATGGATAATACAATGAAAGAAAAATGCCCTCAGGGTGTCTGTAGCGGGGAGGGAGAATATATCCCCCATCTTACTTGCTCATACGGTAACGATCTGGATATGTACCCGGCTACAACGTGTGATTGCGGCAGAAAATTCAACAGCTTGCGAGTATCACGAACCCACAAGGTGCGCTGTTGCGAAGAACGTAATTCCCCTGCCGGAGAATGTAAATCGAATGATGGGCCTATGAATCAGGTTTACCCCCAGAGTATTCACGTGCCCATTGCTGACCATCAGCGTCCTGGGGACATTTTTTTGCAAGCCAAGAATTTAGTGGCCCAAGGGTAATCAGATAGCTACCAGGAGCTTTCTTTTTACTCACCACCTATCTTTTAGCGGAATTATATATGATGTTTGTCTCGAGTGCTTTTGGGCAGTAACGTATAAATGAAAGAAAACGAACCGAATAGATAACGGATATAGAAAGGATTTCAACACGAATGTTATACACGCGGAACCACCTTTCTCGTGTAATTATGCAAAATCAAGAAACGGTTGCTATGACATCTAACGGCCGTAAGTAAACGAATTTTTAAATCACAAACTGCACCAAAATGAAGATGAACGAACATTCAATGTAATGTCCACTTTTAGCTGATCTTGTGTATACATAGATATATATTTCTTTTAAATACCCTATCCGGTGGCAAAAGCTGCTCGGTAGCGCCAGGAGTGGCAGTACCGCCTTTAGCTACCCGAAACTGTGTTATCACCTTGGTTGGCGGCTGATGAGGCTTGGGTATCGCAAGTGCTTTCACACGTTGTATGATGAAAAAAAAATTAAAAACAATATAGTCATATATATATATATATATATATTCTATAAGGTTATATATATATATATATATATACTTATATATATATACTTATATATATATATATATATAAGATTTATATAGTTACTTATTATATATATAGTTACTTATATATAAATATTTATGTATGTACACTTATCTATATATATATATATTCTATATATATATATATATATATATATATATATATATATATATATATACTTATATATATATATATATATATACACACACACACATATATATATATATATACGATTTATATAGGTACTTATTATATATATATGTACTTATATATATAGTTATACATTCGATATTACCACTGTACGAACATCTAGACATTTACTTTAAGTATCTTAATTTACGGGAAGACAACTTCAGGGTTCGCTACCCCCACACACAAACTCCCTGCAGTTTTTCCTTGCTATATCCTGTTTCAGTACAGATCTGTTGTAGATTGGTTCTTACTGGTCGCCCAACCCTTGCTCGTCTGTATGTAGGTGTCCATGATTATACATCGCTCATGAATTCGTCCATACTTTTCCAGTAATGTCCCGCATTTCAGGTTCGTCTAATTTGGATGGTTTTCGCGATGGGTGGTCGGTGGCCGTACAGCTACTGTTTTGTGGGAAGTTGCCCTATATGTGTAAAGAACAGTGAAACAATTATTGGCCGCTACTGTTGATTTCTACTTACTGACAAATTGTTAGAGGATGTTTCACGTTGTGTCTTTTACAAAGGAAACATAACAGTTGTTGGAGTCATACCCATAACTGATTCTCACTTCGGCATCTTGTCCCCAACTGACTCCAACTGGCTCGAACCACCTCGGGCACCTAATTATATAATTGTCTTACGTCCACATGCTTCCGCTGTTCTTCTGCTTATTTACACAGGTGCATCTCTTGATTAACGGTTCGGTCGAGGTACTATATGTTACAAAAAAATGTGCGACCAACATTTAAAAAGGATGTGCCTAAGTTTTTGGCCACCTAATATTATCCAATCAAGATATATTAAAAAGGAAAAAGCTAATATATTCTGCAATGGTACAGAAAGTTTAAAAATTATAATGAAAATACATACTTCTACAATCATTATTTGTCAAAATTTCAGAGATGAAGATTAATAATTGTTATTACTTAGAATATTCGGAATCTTGACGTCATCTCTATTTTTATACACACAACGTTTCGGTTGATATGTCCTTCGGTTTTCTTCCGGTGTTTTATAACTCGAGAGTCCACACATAATCTCGAACTGAGACCCTTATTTAGACTACAGGGGTAGACTGTTACAATTCTTTTAATCATGAACTAGTGCAAGTGTTAAGTTACCATCAGTATTCTTTGTTATTCTTACCGTTTGTTGGAACTGAACCTGCAACTTCCAGAAGATTTCAATCGTCTCCTTGCCATACGAATGCAGCAGTAGGTAAGGCGTTTAGATGGAAAGTGGTTCTTCGGCCAATAATTTTGTGTCCATGTGTAACAGTTCATAGAAGTACGCCTACTTGTCCACTTCACCAGCAGTGCCAAGTATGTTTTGTTCCTTTTACTTGGAAGGTTTTTAAGATCAGTGCTATTATATGGTAGCACCATTTGAAATTTTACGAAATGCCTCGAGAGAAATCAAAATCAGATGTACACAAAGATTGTGCGTTCTATTTTAAAAGAATCCTTGAACCATCACGATACTTATTAGAACCGTTACTGTACGGCCACTTTCCTCCCATATCACATTGAAAAAATTTTAAAATGTTGTTCTTGCTGTTAGTCTATTTATAGGGACGTTGATGTTAAATGTTATGGATGGCATTAAATTTTAGAAAATAATTTTCATAATACGATGCTCCATTTACCACAAACGAACAAAAGCAAATTCTTGCTATTTTATTGGTTTAAATGTTTTCTGAATTTGTAGCTATAGCTTTAATTATCTGTTGTAATTGTTTTTCGAAGTCAATAATAATATCCCATTATATTTGCAGCGTTCAAGTGATGCTGTTGATAGCGAACTGGGCTGCGACGTCGTAGTTATTATGTTCGAACTTCAGTTGTGCTGTTACGTTCACTTTCGGACTTATGCCCACGGGAAAGGCATGAACCCTCTCATCGGCCGAAACGTTGAGAGAATAACAATAAAGATGAGGTCAATAGTCAGCAAATTCTAAGTTATAATTACTACATATGATTTAGGACGATAGAAATAAGGGATTTTTTTCATTCTGTGAAGGAATATGTTGAAAGAATATATTTGGATTTTAAAAAAATTTCTCGTGGGTCGAACAGACTAAACTTGCAGTTTGCATGTTGCATGAGGGGTGTAATTTGATCACCCTTTATCTGGATTGACATTCTGATATAAAACCTGCGTCTTCAGCAACATCAAACATGGAAGCTGACTCTTCTTTTTTCACAAATTCTCTTGAAAATTATATGTTAGTTTTTCATGCTACAGGGAAGAGCAAGTTGCAATCCAAATTGACATCTGTTTCTCGCAGGAGTTTTTGGAAATACATTTAAAAAGAGGATGAAGACAACTCAACGTTGCTTCTGTAACTCATCTCCAATTTCTGTCATTGAATTCAAAGTTTCTTTCATCGTGAAGACTATTGGCCAAACCAAAGATAGAGAGCTCAGCCTAATTTATCACCTATTCTAACCATCTGGTTTGGTTTGGTTTCTTTGTTTAATGGCATATCAACTCTTTTTAGGTTATTTAATGCCAAAGCCATTCTCCTAGAAGAACAGTAGTGGTACTATTTAACCCATAACTGGGAGGATAAGGGGGTTCATACCTTTCCCAAGAGTATTTGCCCGAAAGTGAAAGTAATAGCGCGACTGGAGTACGAACTCACGTACTACGATTCCGCAGTCCATCGCTTTAACCATTACACCACGAGGACACCCCCTATTCTAACCATCGTTGGTGATTATAATAGATCTTTTTTCATTATCAAAGATATTCTATTTTAGTTCCATTATGAAACTGAGATATACTAAGTAAACGCATAAACACGCGCACACACCGTGGTACACATATGCGGGTACACGGACACACTCACTGTAAGATATACGGCATTAGGCACACACAGACACACTCACCTCCGACATACACAAATAGTTAACATGATGGACATCCAGTACGATTCACTGTAACTTCGCATAATCTTTCTCAAAACACACAGACACACACACACACATTTATATATATAATTTTTTATGTACTTTGTCGGGGTATGAGTACTTTGGGGAAAGAATACATATATATATATAAAGTTGTCAAGGAAATCAAGAAGATTTTAAATTATATCATAATCGATTTTGTCAAAAGTTATATATATATATATATATATATATATGTGTGTGTGTGTGTGTGTTGTGTGCTTATATTCTGCTTTATGTGTGGTCAGCTCTGTGTATATGCAATTTCAATTTTTCAGACTTTACCATCTCCAAATTGAAAACGAATCCTTGAAATGTCAGCAATATACATATTTTCCCCGCGTATTCTGTATACTGTATGAGTATTGATCAACCATCCAAAACACCATGATATATATATATATATATATATATATATATATATATATATATATATATATATGTGTGTGTGTGTGTGTGTGTGTGTGTGTGTGTGTGTGTGTGTAACATAGTTGTTTCAGAATCTGTCATAAAAAATTTAATATCTAGAGAAAAAAATTAATGAGGTTTTTAGATGGGCCGCGTAAAGAATCGTGTTAATTATTTTATTGCGAAGGACCAGTAATGAAACTAGTGTTATGAAATCTCGACCAAAGGAAAAGTAATGTACAACGTGTCGTGATCAAAAGAACTTATCGATATCAGAATTATTATAATTAGAGGGATTTATGAAAACAAAATGTTGACGTCTCAAGATCATTGTTATGAAAAAGAACTTTAGATTGTCTGGTTAAAAGGGGAAATCAAGAAACTAAGTATTGATATTTTGAAGTCAACTGATTGATCAAAGCAAATGTTATAGCTAAATTTAGCTCCGGAATCCGTGTAATATTTTTACGACAAGCTGACGATCTTTTGAAGGAAGCCCTACGCCGGCACCGACCAAACTATGAATACTCCTAAATTAATCTAAAAGATTAACAAAAATAGACGGAGTCCGAGAGTGAGAACGGAATAGATTGACACGAGTTTGGCAGGCGGAAATAGTTCCTTGCGGTTCTGAGCTTTATTGGCCTTGTACCGAATTGCCTATGTGAAATATTCATATATATATATATATATATATATATATATATATATATAAAATTTTAAACGGAAGTGGGCTTCATGAGGAGATAACTATTCACCCCTCTTCTATCCCCTCCCACTTTTCTGTGTCTATTCTATTTTTTTTATCAAAAAAATCTGAAGAAGTACTGTTCATTTTTTTTTCGAGTTTTTGGAAATTTCAAAAATGCGTAAAAGGATGGAAATAAATTTAATATCCTATGTGAACGGTTTTGTTGTTTTTCTTAAAATATATATATATATATATATATATATATATATATATATGTGTGTGTGTGTGTGTGTGTGTATGTGTGTGTGTGTCTCTCTCTCTCTCTCTCTCTCTCTCTCACTCTATCTATCTATCTATCTATCTCTCTGTGAGAATGTGTTTGTAAATCTTCTGAACAGTTCATAAGCTGACCATGATATTCTCATGCAATGTGACCAAATGAGGTTTATTTTCAATATACTCCCCCACTGCTTTTCAAACAATCTTCTTCCATCGTTGGTGCAGTGCTTGGAACTCATTCTTCAAAAGGTCATTATCAGCAGATATGTCATCATCATATGAACTTTACGGCCGATCCTGGCCCGTGCGCGCACACACGAACATATGTGTGCGTGTGTGTGTATCATTGCATATGTGTATGAACATAGAATGACTTGGTGTGATAACAACGTAATAAATTACGTTTAGAATTATTATGTCTTGTTTTTCATATTAGTAACTAGTCGTTGTTGGCACGTTGTAACCACGTACGACAGGAGACAAATTCGAAGTGCGATACCCTCAGAAAGGAAAGAGTCCTGACTGGAACAATACACACATCCAAACGTAAGATTATTTTCAATATGTAATCATGCGTACTTACACATGTTTTTAATTATACGTTACGTACCATATATCAACTGTCACGCACTAGCTTACGGACGTTAATCAGTTTTATTTTTATGGTCAGTACATTAGGAGACTAATTAGTAATACCGAACTTATTAGTAATACCGAGTACCCTAAGCTATCAGTGTCCTGTTTTGACCGGTTTTAAAAGATTCTCTTCGTCATATCTTAAGGACCAATGTATATATATATATATATATATATATATATATAGTACCTTTTTTCTCCTGCCTGGGGAAATGTTGTTTTTTTAATTTGTTATTTAAACCTATTCTACATGGTTAAGTGTCGTTTATATTAATTACCTTTTCAATCAAAAATGTCCGAGTGTTTTCGTTTCATTTACTGTGTGATGTTGTGTACTGTGCTTTGTTGAAAGTTTTTTTCATTTTTCTTAAACTACTTTATTTTTGAAATATTTTTTTCTCGCACAATCTTGTAAACTTCATTTTCCTTTCGGGATTTTAGAGTTTCTCAGTTGCTGAAAAGATCTTGGTGATGAGAGGACATGGATGTTGAGAAGACAAGAACACATCGACACACATACACATACCTATAATTTAAACTGCATACATACGCTAAACTAAATTGTTTGAAATAGAACTGTTTTCACATTAAGACTGCGTAATTATGCTAGGCTGAATTGCTCGAAATAGAACTGTTTTCACATTAAAACTGCGTACTGATGCTAAACTGAAATGTTTAATACGGAGCTCTTCTTTATGCTAAACTGAATTGGAACTGTTTTTGACTTTCAAATTGTACTTACGCTGAACTGAATTGTTTCAATAGAACTGTTTTGACATTTAACTCTAAACAAATACTATACTTAACTAAATTGAATTGTTTCAAAAAGAACTGTTCATTTTTATAAAAATGGATTTGCCACTAAATAACCAAATAATAACCAAATGATAATAACTAAATAACTGATTCCTTTGCTGTGGAATATTTTGCCTTTGTGTGGTTTTAACCCATCTTTTTTTATCGCAGACCACAACTGACGATTGTAAGTTTCATTGCTATATAAAACTTAAAGATGTCAGCCAAGAATATAGTATAGGGATCATGATACCTTGTTCAGTCGGCAGGCTAACGTTTAGCCTTTTTCAGTATATTTTAATCGTTTCAAATCAAATTTTTCACAACACACACACACACACACACACACACACACACACACACACACACACACACACACACACACACACACACACAAAGATATATATATATATATATATATATATATATATATATATGCACAGTGAATATACATATATATTTATATATGGGGGGATAATGGATAAAAATGCTGATCTGCCGACTGTAAGTTGGTGCGATATAATCTAATTCATGCTATTACCTTTCACTTTCAGATTAATACCCTTTGGGAGAGTCATATATATATATATATATATATATATATGTACGCGCGTGCGTGTGTGTGTGTGTACATGGAAATCAACATAACAACCTTTTTTTTTAATATACCTCAAATTACTTATGATTAATTTAAAGGAATATAGACATCGAACACCAAACCACGTGATTATGAACACTGATCAGTAAGTTAATAGATTCCACAATAAATAGTTGTATCAATAATATTAATGATCACGTGATTTTATTGCGTCCAAACCAAAATCAGTGTCGCTACTCAGGCTCAATGAATTTCATTTTCTGTTACGATATGCATACATTCATTGATGAATATCTATTCACACACGCGCACGTTGACACATACATAGAGAGATACATACAAACACAGACACTCACACTCATATATGTATAAATATAGAGTTGAGAAAGTGAGAGACAATGTCGGTATACAAGAATATTTGAAGGAACCAATTTGCAAAACTAATTTGTTGCAACCAAACCCAATGGCAACCATATGTTGACTGTCTATAACATATCAGACATCAGGTATCATTTCAGCATGCTGGTATTAGCAAACTAATTTCCACGATAGCTGAACATTTTTTGTGTGCTGAGTTAATGAATTTCTTTGCCTCTCCTTGTAAACCTAATTCTCATTTATTTTTTTAGGAGGGTTTTTTTTCTTTTCTTTTCTTTTGAGAGGAACTGAAAAAGCGATAAAATCCTACAAATTGAGGGAATAATTTGCAGCTCCGTTTGAAGATTAAGAAAAAATCAACTGACTTCTGTCTTGTACTTGCTGAGATGTCACACATGCGGAATCTTTATTTTTTTAATTTCTTTTTATATTGTTTGGTGGAGGGTTAATCTTACAGGGACATCTCATGGACCAGAAGCTCTTTTCCCTGTATTCAAACTATCAGACAATGTTTGTTTTGTTTTCGTTAATGTGTTTAATGTTATATCAACTCCTGATAGATTAATAAATGCCAAAATATAATCAATTTCTAAATGTCTGATTTTCATAGTAACATTGGATTTTCTTTATTGCATTTGTTATCTGTCTGTAAACCTTTCCTGGTTCATTCATACGATATCAACTTTTCTTTAGCATTTACTGTATTCAGACTATTGTCTTCATCTTTATTGATATATTTACAGCCTATTGGCCGAGCGTACTTCACCCTTCTTCATGTGTTTTTAGTCGAACTCAGGAGCCAACTAGAAACTTCGAAACAAACCCTTTACTTAATCCTCGGGCGTACAATATTTTAATTCCGTTAACCATAACTAGGTACGATTTTTAAGCTATAACTAAAGGTAAATAACAAGAATTCTTACTATAACTAAGCACTTGTACTTAGTAATCGTTTTGCCCTGTCAGCTGGGGCTGTAGAATACACTGACTGCACATCTGCAGAGGGATAAGACCCCCACCCTAACGAGTGTCCTGGATATGACACTAAACAATCTGATGGTGAGGTTCCAGCAGTGCTGGAGCTTTGGGGAATGCGGAGTACCCCTTCATTGCCATTGCTCCCAGGTCCACTCTGTCCCGGAGTGGTGGCACCTGATGAGGGTCCTATCTATAGGTTAAATAGAATTAACAGCATACTTATGCTAAACTGAATTGTTTGAGTAAAACTGAATAGTTTGAAATAGAAATGACTTTTACAATTAAACAGTACTTACATTTAAACTGCGTGCTTACGCTTAACTGAATTCTTTCAAATAGAACTGTTTTTCGACATTAAAACTGTATTTCCACTTAACCGAATTGTTACATACAACTGCTTGAATAGTTAGACATGGAAACGTTTTTGACCATTAAACTGTGTACTTATGCTAAACTGAATTGTTTTCAATAGAACAGATTATTTACATAAAAAATGGATTTGGCGTTAAATAACCTACAAAGGTTGATATGCCATAAAAACCAACAAACCAACCAAACCTTAGTTATCGTTAACGGAATTGGAACAATCTACGAAGTGGATTTAAATGAAGGATTTGATTCAAAGTTCCCTGCACGCTCCTGAGTTTGAACATGAAACACCTGAAGAAGTGTAAAAGAGGCTTCAACCGAAAAGTTGTAAATATAACCTTCGAAGACGACATAAAAACGCTTGGGAAGACTGATCACAGCAACCAGAAACAACACAAACAGCGCAAGTATCAACAGAACAAAACAAACCAGAAAACAAAAAATTGGAAGAAAAACGACTGTATTTACATTTTAAGTGACAAACAAGCGAAATCTCACTCTGTGGCGACAGAGCTGTTCTCGCCAAACAAGAGGGTGATACTGGTTTCAATCCACAGGGCTTTCCGCAGGTCGGATATATCTTCAGATAACACGAATGACTCATATAACTACCATGTTCTGTTTCTTTAGATCCAGACAACTGAGCACTCGCTTGTAGAAGTGGCTGGTCAGCGAGATAACGAATGATACTGCACAATTAAGGAAGTGAAAAAAGAATAAAAGTCGACGCCAAGAAACAAGAGAACAAAAACGGCTTGCAAAAAATAACAATATTAGTATATAAAAATATCTTTCAAAGTTGTTATATAGCCGGCAAGTTATTGTCAGAGACCGGTTAACGTATTATGTCTATAAGGTTTCTACTTCCACTTTCTACGCTCAGGGAGGTCTGATTAGTGAAATCATAAATGGCGCTTACGTTTGTTTTCTCACAGCGTCGGATTTTGGACAGCATTCTAATTTTCTATATACATGGGACCGTCTGGTACAAAGGCAATCTTAAATGAGGGCTAGTTTGATTTTTTTTTTATGGCGTCGGATTCTGGACGGCTTTTCTCACTTTCTATATTCGGTACACCGTCTGGTACAAAGGCAATCTTAATGAAGGCTATGTTTTTTTTTTTTACAGGGTCGTATTTTGGTAGGCTTTCTTCACTTTCCATACAAAGCGAAGTTTTGGTACCAGATAAATAAACTCAGACTTTCGGAGGGAACTACTTCACTGATTAACACACCGTTGTGCCCTCTCTTTCATGTTTGTTCTCAGTTTGTTTATCTGCTTGAATGTGACGAAACAGTCAATTTATGTTTATCCTCAACTTGGTTACGGGTGTGATGGAATCAAAGAAAAATGCCAATTTTCCCCCGATTAACATTATTTAGAAATGAATTGAATTCCATATTTCAAATTTACATCAAAGGTCTCTTTGATTAATAACAGGTAACCTTGATCCTGTCAAATACACTTGTATTCGTAAATTACTTTATCATCAAAATAACCTATTTTTCTATGACAATTTCCCTTCTCATCAAATATCTTTTTCAATCAAAATAACCTAACTTTTAAAACAGAATTTCTTTCCTATAAAAAAAACATAATTTTTATTTATAGAATCCTACAAAACCCTTTAAAGCCGTAACACAATTCATTATGTATTTCTGTATTCTTCTAAAATCCAAATTGATTTCTTTTTCTCTGGTTATCAAAACCTCTCTGATTGGTATCTGACCCCTACTAGGTTACAAAAAAAACCAAAAAAAAAACAGAAAATAAAAATAAATAAACAACCTTGGACATGACTACGAAAGGGAAACCTTAAAAGAGAAGGCAAATCTCTTCTGATAGCAGCAATAACTCAATAAGTTCTATGTTAAAGCAAGAATAGACAAGACGTAACGAAATAGCTGATGTAGATTATGAGGTGAGAGAGATGAAACGAACAATCACATAATAAATAAATGCCATAAATTAGCGTAAAAAGAATATAAAACTAGACCCGACTTGGGAAGATGACTTTCTGGAAATTGTGCAGATGTGTAACTTTGACAATAGAATAAATTCTATGTTCACAACCAAGATTCCGTCCAAGAAAAAGCGATGCAAAAATTTCTCTTAGATTTTGTGAGGCAAACAGATCATCTAATCTCGGCCAGACTTGTGATAGTCAACGAAAAAAAGAAAATACACTCCCAACAAAAAAAAAAAAAAAAAAACAAAAAAAAAACGCCAGAGCACCCACTGAGTAAAACAGAAGGAAAGCAAAAAGAGAAATAAGTAAGTAGACCTGGGAAGTGAAAAAGTTATGGAACATACCAATTGTAATTGATGCGTTCGGTACATTCACAAAAGGACTGTTACAGGGATTGGAGGACTTGGAAATTAGAAGACGAACTAAAACCAACCTAACAATTGCATGATTAGCTAGAATTCCGTGAAGAAACCTAGAGACTTAAGGAGATTTGCTGTCGCTCAATCTCCAGTGAAAAGCATTCAGCTCATTCTGGTGTGAAAAATTCACATAATAATAATAATAATAATAATAATAATAATAATAATAATAATAATAATAATAATGAGACGATGAGATCTAATGATAGTCAAAAAAAGTAAAGAACCTGTTGGATAATAAAGTTTGCTGTCCCGGTAGACCACCAAGTAAAATTTAAAAAAAGAGAAATAAGTACCTAGACCTTGCTAGAAATCTGAAAAAAAGCAACTGGACATGAAGGTGACAGGAATACACATGACAATTGGTGCGCCCTTCACAATCATCAAAGAGAATGGAAGATTTAGAAATAAGAGTATAGGTGGAAACCACCCAGACTACTGCATTAAAATCGGCCAGAATACAGAGACTAATCTTGAAAACTTATGGAGACTTACTGTCACTCAAACATCTGTGAAACACCATCAGCTAACGCTGGTGGGAAAAAAAAACTCTCTAAAGAATAAAATGATAATATGGTTTCAACTAATTCTTTCTATTTAATGATAATCTGTTGCTTTTACAGTTATATGTTTTTAAGTACCCAATGATTATCTTTATTAAGCAATTATAGCTTCAAGTAACTCTTCTTAATACAAATAATTTATACACAGTGATCGAACCTTAATTGCTACTATCAATTCGGATCAGAATGAACCTTGGGGTAACGGGAGTAAAAGAGTGATTCCGCAGTCTCCAGAACTTCATCACAGTGGTAATTCAGTATCATACCCATGATAAGCCATTTTTTGTGTGGGTAGTGATTATGGAAAGTCTTACCGATCTGCAGTGGATGCAGTCGGCGTATTGAAAGCTTTCTCGACAGGGTGAGCGTTCTAGGGTAATGTTTAATCTGAAATTTCTTTGAGATTTTCAGACTAAGATTCTTTGAAGCCTCTACGTTCGGCTGTGAGTCGGGGGTGTGGAGCAAGGGTATGCTGATACTTGTAAACAGCAACTGGAACAGCATAGTCTAAAGTACGACTTAAGAGCAAATCGGTCGAATCGTTTTGATGAAACAATGCGGATATAGATACTAGACAGAACAAAGTGCAAGTATGTTTGTCAGAATAAAGCTGCACATGTGTATCTATGAAGACACTTATCGACGGTAAAAGCAATCAGGCTGAGATGTCGGTTAAATTTGTATTGTCACTGTTGATGTTGATCGCGTGTGCAATTCAGATCAGCGATAAAAGAAACGTCATTGCAAAACAACATGACTTCGCACAGAGGAAGTCAATGTATTTCCATTAACGCGTCAGGACGATTCATTTTACTTTTCCTTTTTACTATCTATCGATCTATCATGCTACAAAAGACCGGCTCTACGTAATGCACACTTTTCGCGCGAATTCTTTTAAGTTGGTTCAACGGAATAATTTCCTTCCCACGACAACAACCCAATCTTTTCGAGCCAATTTCCTGCGTTCTTCTCACTTTCAGTTTCACTCTCTTTGTATTTTGTCTTGTCTCAAAGAAATTCTAGTCTGGATGTATCAAACTTTCATTACAAATAGTGTCAAATCTATCTATCTATCTATCTATCTATCTATCCCAAGACGATTTCTTTCTCCCTACCCGTTGCTATCAATATATCTATTCCAATCATTGCTGAATATATATATATATATGTGTGTGTGTGTGTGTGTGTATGTGAGTATTTCTGTCTATCTGTCTGTCCGTGTGTGTGTGTGTTTATGCGTGTGTTAGGAAGGTGTGAATATGTGTGTGTGTGCATATATGTACATATTTGAGAGAGAATATATACATATATATATATAATATATATATATATATATATGAATATATATATATAATATCAATTTTTTTCCGACTGCTCTGTCACTTAAACCAGAACATGGGCATTGAAGAGTAAAAATCAGGCGTAAATGTCGTCGGCTTCGACTTGAAAGAAAAACCGATAAAAAAAAAGATCAATAGAACTGCATAAGAATCCTGCGTGCTATTTTCAACACATCCAGGAAGCAGCACCTAACAAAATTGATGCTTTACTTACCTTGCATCACACTTACCTTGTATGGCACTGACCTTGCATCGCACAAAACACCCTGGTAAGATGAACAAGAAATGTTGGGATCAGCCGGAGAAGCCGGGACGAACTCCTGAACGAAATTCTCCTTTGGTCTCCAACATATAGACATACCCATGTCGCCTGACCATCAAAAACTTATAATCAGCAGCTCTGGGTAGGCTCTGTATGTCGTCTATAAGACCTACCAAGTAAGATTAATGATAGAGATTATTAGTGAAAGTCAGAGAAATCGATTTCATTGATATCAGCACGACTTGGTGATATATATATATATATATATATATATATATATATATATATATATGTGTGTGTGTGTGTGTGTGTGTGTGTGTGTGTGTGTGAATAAAGTTGATCATTTAAGTAGGGATATTTCATTTTGCTGCTAATTCTTTATTGTTCTTAACTGGTTTCCCCTAAACTTATTGTCGGGAAAACTTTTTTTTTTTCAAAATTCTTTTTCTTTTTTTTTTCCGATATGTTTTTCTTAGTGAGTTTCATGAATAACTTTTAAAGGGAATTTAAGCTGTATTAAAAGCGACGAGAAATGAACTAGAGATGGAGCATGGAGCATATCTATTTGTTTTAAATATATATATATATATATATATATATATATATATATATATATATATATATATATATATATATATAGTGACTACTATATCTTGACTGATGATAGCCGCCTTTACTAAAAAAATTACAAAATTCAGGAGTGAAATATATATATATATATATATATATATATATATATATATATATATAGGATTCTCGACACGTATATAACTAAACAAATCCTTTTTTCCTCTTGGACCAATATCTGGAGAAATAGCTGTCCACTGCGAATAATACTTGTCTGAAAAGAAATAAACGTATAAAGACTCATAGCCAATGGACACTTCAGTTAGAATGGTAGTAAGTTAGTCGACTGTGGTCGAGAGGGACCCGAAGGCTCCATTTACAATAGCTACTACACCGAGGTGTAGCGGAGAGCGCTACTTCTTTACCTGGATCGATCAATTACCCTTGATCCGTACTTTATAATGATGTGTTAAGCAAGGAGACATCATGTACCATATTTTGAGTCTTTGGTATGACTCCATCTGGGATTGAAACTCTGTCTCCTGGACTATTCGGCGTATACTCTTACCATTATGCCAATGTGCCAGCAATCACCAACTGTACGGCCACCTGCCTCCTATCACGAAAACTATTCAAGTTAGACGAACCAGACACGCAGGACACTGCTGGAGAAGCAGGGACAAACTCATAAGTGATGTACTCTTATGGACCCCCACACATGGCCATGCAAAAGCAGGACGACCAGCACGAACATACATTCAGCAGCTATGTGAGGATACTGGATGTTGTCCTGAAGACCTGCCTAGGGCGATGAACGATTGGGAGGAGTGGCGAGAGAGGGACAGGGATATCCGTGCTACCAGCGCGACATGATGATGATGATGATGAAGTAAATAAAATTGGTGACCTTAGTCGAGGGTTACCCGATGGGTCCCTTTTCAATAGCTACTACACCAAGGTGTAGGGGAGGGCGTTAATCCATTCCCTGGATCCTTAACTTATAATGCCGAGTGTTAAGCAAGGCAGCATTAAGTCTTTGGTATGACAGCATTGAGTCTGTCGTATGGCTCGACCTGGAATTGAACTTCCGTCTCCCGGACCACAGGTTAACACTGTACTCATTTGGCCAATAGCCTGATCTGGACACAAATTGTTTGAACAAAGAAAAAAATTATGATTTTTCTGTAATGTTTAGATCTTTTATATTATAGAGACTATTTACAGGTAAAATCTAAGCTCAAGCATCGACCCAGGTTTAGAAACATTCAATATTCTTGTCATACATTGAAATGTCAGCAGTTAATTACTGTATGCAAAAATCATTTTGAAAGCAGGAATCGATCCTCTCTTTAACTTTACGAAAGAACAGTTTAACTCATTAGTAAGAGAGAAAATAGATAAATAATTCTTGCAAGAACTTCGGAAAATTTTTTAAATTATAAATGAAGCTTTATTAAGAAAAAGAAATTTCTTTAACAAGGAAAATCATAATTTGTTCATATTCTTTTGCGTTATTACGTAGCAAGAAAACATGAAAAATTGAAAAGAGACGGACCCGTGGGTGTAAAATAAAACGATTAGTTTTATTCACCACAGGCATAGACATGAGTCTACTAACAAGCAACAGTACTGTTTTAATTTCGTCGGCACCAGTCAAATATCTGTCCGCAATTTGTCATGGTGGACCAAGTCCCTCTGTCACTCGTGTCTCCATTCTTACGGTCTCCATAAATTTCACAATATATTATCCCCGGGAGGCAACTTCCTTTCTCTCCCTCAAGGAATACAACTTTAATATTTTTATTTGTTCTGGTCCCTAACATATTGGAACTTCAGTAAAACCAATCGGAGCATCAGGTAGTATAATGGTTTCCAAACTAGGCAATCATTCTGAGTTCGATTCTTACTGGACACACCATACTTCTGGTATGGTGATTCAGCTATGATAAGCTTTGTGAATGATTATTTTAAACTTTAAGATTACTTGCTGAACAAAGTAAAAATTACATAAGCGATTTGTCATTCGTCATTAACACAATTTTAGATAAATGACAAAATTGTCTTTTTTCAAGCAATTCGTATTTACTGATGAACTGTATCACACAAAAACAAAAACGGACTCTCTCCTCCACCCCCACAGACACAAACAAACAAATATACACACAAAAGAAAAAATAAAAAAACACAAACGCAGAACTCCAGAACACTTTTTATATGTACGCAAGTCAATTTATCTACCGAAGTATCTTTCTTTCTTTCTCCCTCAGTCTCTCTGTCTGTCTGTCTGTGTCTGTCTCTGTTTCTCTCTCTCTCTCTCTCTATATATATATATATACATGTATATATATCATCGGACAAAAACCTATGGAATAGGCATGAACCCTCTTGTCTCTCCCAGCTATACTGTTGTTCTTTTACAATGAAGGCTTTAGCATTGAATAACCCTAGAAAGTTGATATCTCATTAAAAACGGTAGAACCGAAAAAAATTATAGAATGTAAATGTAAACGAAAAATTGTTAACATCTATGATTGTGTAGTTCCAACAATATTTTTTCTACAAAAGCTCCTTTAAAGTCAAATTAGTTCAGCCATGCTATACTGCCACTGCAACAGCTTTAGAGAGTTACAATTTTATTTCATCAGTGAGATCACTTTTCCAAATGTCTGAAAACCTCTCAGTAGTAGTAGAAGCATATATATATATATATATATATATATATACAAATTATGCGCATATATACATGCCTCTATATGTTGATAGACTTGATTCTTCACTTTTGTGTATTTTCTTTACATGTATATGTGTTTCTGTCTTACCATATTTACTTCAGCCGAAAATGTGTGTATATATAAATATATATATATATATATATATATATATAGAGAGAGAGAGAGAGAGAGTTATATCACTACTCGATGGTTTTTCTTCTCTCACAGTTTGTTGTTTTTTTATTCTTTTTTTTTTACTGATTTGGTTTCGTTCCAAATTCCTTTTTATGTCCTGATTTCTTCCTTCGGATTTCGTCTAAAATCTTCTCTTCTGTTCGCAGATCACTACCTCAATTATCCGCCCTGTTTATTCTATACTCTCTCTCTCTCTCTCTCTCTCTCTGTGTTTCTCTCTCTCTCTCTCTGTTTCTCTCTCTCTCTCTCTCTCTCTCTCTCTCTCTTTATCTTTCTCTTTCCCGCTCTCTTATTTCACGCGTCTTTACTTCACGTAAGCTATTTTGTCCCTCTAGAGATTTCCAAATTTCCTTTGTGGTCTGTTGCCACACACACACCTTTGTCGCTTCAACGTTCAGTCATTTTCTCACTTCTGTTTTCTTTGCTATTTTGTATGATTTTTTCTTTGCAATTAGATTAAAGAAAAGTTGCATTGGTTATTTTAATATTCACCAAGTTATTGCTCTTTGCTTTTTTTGTGGTTTTCAACCATTTATATAATTTCACGTCTACATTTTACTTTGTACGTTATATATGTGTAGGGTAGCAAAATGCAAATACATTTTGAGCAATTCAATCGATTTCATTCATGCTGTAACCACAAAGAAACAAAATATATATATATATATATATATATATATATATATATATATATATATATATAAAGGAAGGTTATCCCAACATTTAGATGCTTTCTGATGTAGGAATATTTGGCAGTGTGTTTGTGATCGAAAGGGATTTGGGGGAAAATCCTTTTGGTTATTCTCAGGTTTGTCAGGTACAGATGACAAAAGAATATTTTAACTGAACAGAAAAATTCCCTGAAAGTGAACAATCCAGAGAGAGTGCAAAAAGATGTCTACATCGTAAATAATCTTGAAATGAAATAAGAGGTACATACACACTATTTTTTCTGTAAATACCAATGGAACCAAGTTGTGCCGACTTCTTGTGGGTGTCAGAAAATCATCCAGCAGATGTGAGAGGTAGTATATTGTGTACCTATTTCATTTACTTTTAACCTTTGGTCGTTGTTTCCTTTGTGATTTAATCTTGATTTTTTTGCAGTACGTTTTAAAGATGACCGAGTGAAATTGTAAAAGGCGACGCATGAATCTGTTTGCAACAAAGATATTTGTTTATTTTAAAAATGTCATTCCTTAAATTAATTTTCTTTAATTACTTCACACTGAATTAATTCGTTCATTGATTTTTCTTCAATTCAATTCTTATTTATATTATTCGTTATTCATTTATTCATTTAATTATTTCTTTTATCAGATCATTTTTTTTTCTTTTATTCATTTAATTTCTCATTTTCTTTCTTGATGTTTTCTCAATATTCTCTCAATACATTTCAATCTGGTCAGATCTATCTATATATCAGAATTTTACGATATCTCAAGACAGGAACAATTGAGCTGTGGACGAGAGTGGAGAATCGACGTCTTGCTAATCTTCAAAGTGTAGCTGGATTACATAGGAACACCAATTTTAGACCGACTGATAATTCTGGTGATAGTAAGTTAGAGATAACTAGCACAGATATTGAATATGTCATTTTTTATCTTCTATTCGCTCTCTCTCTCTCTCTCTATCTATCTATCTCTATCTCTCACTCCTCATGTATCTTTCTCTTTGTTATTGTAGCGTGGTACATTTGTTTTTATTATACCACTCGACACACAATACACAGGTTGCCAAGTCGGCTGAGGTTGAAGAATACGCCGACTGCGTCTCTGAAGAGGGGTAAGACCTGCTCAGAGAGAGTCCTGGATAGGACACTAAATCTCATGGTGAGGATACTGTGATGCTGGATCGTTGTGGAATGAGGAGTACCCATTCATTGCCATCGCTCCCAGGTCTACTCTGGCCTCAAATGGTAACACCTGATAGGGTCTTATTTATGAGTAAAATCAAACTAAACTACATACTTATGCTAAACTGAATTGTTTGAAATAGAACTGTTTTGTCATTTAACTGTGTGTGGACAAAAACTATACTTATACCAAACTGAATTATTTGCATTAAAACTGTTTGACTAAACTGAGTAGTTTGGAATAGAAATATTTTTGTACTATTAAACTGAGTACATACATTTACACTGAGTACTTTTGCTAAACTGAATTGTTTGAAATAGAACTGTTTTTGTATGCCAACCTGGATTATTTAAAAATCAACTGGTTTTGACATAGAAATTCTTCTTACACTAAACTGAATTTTTTAAGATTGAACTGTTTTGACATATGTAAACAAAATCTATACTTATACTAAACTGAATTGTTTGAATTTGAACTGTTTGACTAAACTGAATACTTTGAAAGGAAATGTTTTTTGACAATTAAACTGTGTACATATGCTAAACTGCATTGTTTGAAATAGAAATGATTATTTGTATAAAAATTGATTTAGCATTAAATAACCTACAAAAATTGATATGGCATAAAATCTAACGAAACAACAAACAATATACAGGAGGTATCACTGAAATGATTTGGGGTATCCCAGTAGTATAATAGCTAAAATTGCTAGATTTTGGCCTCAAAGTAAGTGTGTTCGAACTCAAGTCAGGCAATTACGTTCACTTTTGGATAAATACGCTTGGAAAAGTTATGAAGCGGCTTTATCCTTCATGCTATGGGTAAAGGTTAGATAGTATCACAGCTGTCCTTCTTCAAAGATAGTTTTATAATCAAATAACCCATGAAGGTTGATATACCATTAAAACAAAGCATGCTAAGCAAACCTATAAAGATATATCTACCAATGTCAATAATAGTTTGGGTGACTCACAGTGACTTTGTTCCTGATGTGCTAAAGTGCAACATCGTCGTAGTAAGAGAATTCATTCTCCTGTTATACAATTACGTTCACTTTCGGATTACTACCTTTGGAAAAGTAATGAACACCTTAACCCTTTCCAGCTACGGGTTAGACAGTACCTCAACTATACTACAAGGATGGATTTGGTATAAAATAACACTCCAGGCCAAAGTGGAAATGGGAGTGATGGCAATGAAGGGGTACTCGACATTCCTCAAAGTTCTAAATTACCAGAACCTCGACATAAGATTGTTTAGTGTCATAAACAGGACACTCTTGGAGGGATTTTACAACTCTATAGTGATGCAGTCGGTGTATTCTACCCTCCTAGCCGACTGGGCAAATTAAACAAAGAAACCAAACTAACAATTGCTTGATTCTCTTACTTTCTACAAAATAACAATAATGTTAGATTTAAAAAAATATATATATGAGAAATTATAGAAATTATAGAAATATCGAGACTTAATCTTTATATTTTTCCATTGGAATATTTAAAATCAAAAGTAAATTATGTTCATTAGTGTATTAAAAAAAAACAAATAAAATAGAATAATGGTTTCTCTACGTCTTCACTGCTGTCAAGAATTGTCAGTATACATTCTCGAAAGGTTTGTTCATTTGACTAAATATTTTTTAAATAACCAACAGTGATTTCTACAGTCCTAGACGATTGAAAACCGATTGGCGAGGGAGAATTAACTAGCCAGTTTCGATCCTTTTTTTACTGGGTTTTGGAGAAAAACAGGATTGTGCAAGTGCGAATCTCTTATTACTCACCGCAGCTTTCTTCGAAGGCCTTTTCTTTACGTTTCCTTTATTGAAAATCCACCTCAAGTTTTTGTCTATTCTATTTGGAGGATCTTTAAAGAAATCCGGAGTTGCGATGTCAGATCATATCAAAAGAGAAATTAGTGATGATATTAGATTAGCGAAACAATCACTTAAATATGTGTGTAGAAGGCTATTGAAACTATTTTAAAGAAAATTATGATTTCATTCGTTGTCCATTTCTGTATGGTAAATAGAGCTTCAGTCTCGATACTTTTTGAATTGTAGTATTTTTTTAATTGATATCAAATCAGTATATTTCTATATATAATTCATTCTTTTTTTTTTTGTGATTCATCTAGTTTTTACACTAGATTTTCTTTTTATCTTTAAGCCCAAACATACCTTTATTTTGTGGATCGTGAGAAAAATATAGTCTCGCTTTTCTGTTTCCTTCTCAGAAGCCATTAACGTTATTTACACCTTCAACGTTTTTGTCTGTTATGGGACAATAATCTTTTAAGTTGAGGGAATTGATTTTTTTTCTTTCAAACAACTTTAAACCAATCGAATAATAATTCAGATCTCTGATGTACTTAATATGTTTCTGGCATAACGATAATAAAACCAAAGACTATAAAACTAACCATATCAATATATAAAATTTAATGCGAAAATCTATGTACATAGTTAGGTAGCTATCTTTTATTTTATTTCCTTCCACGTTTTTCTTGTCTTGTTAATCCAAACATTTCGAATACGCTTATTTTTCTGAAAACGTAAAGGTTTTTATTACTTTGCCTTTTATTTTTTAACACGAGTTTATTTCTTGTATTTCTTTATATTTTCTATTTAAAAAAAAAGTTTTTTTCTTTAATGTTTATGAGTTTCTTATTCATAAATCCAATAATTTTCTTCTCTATTACTTACGTTATTCATTTATTTATTTATGTTTCCTTATTTTGTTTAGCATTTCAATATTTTAAATAATGTATATATTTGTATCAATTTCTCAAAACTTAATTTTGATTCATTTTCATTTCTCTCTAAAATCCGTGTGCCTTTTAATATTAAGAAAAATATTCTATGAAATAATAACTCGGCACTTTGCGTAGAGAATATATAAAACATTGTGCATGTGCATAATTTACAGGTGGCTCGTCAAAGGTTGTAACTCCCAAAGCAAAATCCGAAAAAAAAATCGATAGAGGCAATGACATAAGATTTGAAATATACGAATACTTAAAGGATTAAAGTTATCATGGGATTTAATTGAACCTACCTCATGAGCATAAAATCACTTAAAATGATCTCAGGTGATATATATATATATATATATATAGTCATTCGCAGATAGACTGTTTCAGTCTATTAGAACTCATCAGTGTGGCTTGACGGGCTAGATTCCCGAAGCTGGGATCGAAATCTGGCTGATGTAACGCCAATCCAAGATTTGACCACTCAGCCACGAGGAAACCAGCGCCGGCGAAGGAAATTTAAACGCTTATTGATCACATTTGTTTTTGTTTACATATATCCGCTTAACGGCTACCGAGAGCTCAATTCATTTGAAGTGCCTTGCTTTACGCTATTAAATATACATACGCTAGTAAATATGTATATATATATATATATATATATATATATATATATATATATATATATATATATATATACAAAACTCTGCAGAGTTATCATTTTCCCTGAGCAATGATAACTCCAAAATATATTCATAATGTACTAGATGAATCTATTTTCGCCGCTTTATTTTAAAACAGTATCAAAATTTAGATGATGTCATGTTTAAATCTTTTCTTTGTTTTGTTTTTAGAATGATAACTCAATGAATTGAGAACAAAGAGAAAAAACATTTTAGTTATCTAACCTAGAGTTGGACTTTTATCAACTAAATGTTACTTTTATCTGAAAATCTACTGAAATCAGTGATATAAATGATCAATAATTATATATGGTAAAAAGTTAATGGTGAATTTAAAAGAGAATTTAATTTTCTTATAACTTTGAAAAGGACGTTGTTTTTCTTTCCTTGTCCTATTTCAGAATAAAATTAGATAATTTGCATTTATAATATATCTAATAATAATTTATAAAGGAATAAAAATGCATTTGGATATGGCTTTTTTTCGATATCAGGATATTCTGATATATACGTGCACATAAATTTCGAGGTTATTTACATTCTGAAAGACTTGTGGAATTTTCAAAATTTCATCCGTAATATATATATATATATATATATATATATATATATTGAATCGCTGGACAAACAACGAAGAACTTGTTGATATATAAAAATATAATTTGTATTTTTACTCTTCGACGGCGACGTTTGTGTGGAGTAGGAATACAGTCAAAGAGAGTTCGCCCATAATTCTTTTTCTGCGGCGGTGACCGTTTTTGTGAAGTAGTGCAACGGCCGGAGAACACACACGAGATAACCGACGGGTTTTCTTGAATGACCAACGGATCTCTCCCCCTCGCTTGAGCGACCTGTTGAACTCTTCCTTCAGTCCAAAATAACAGACCTTATATTATCTTTTTAAGTCTCTTGCGGAAATATGAACATTCTCTTCGCCTCACATATTTCCTGTTTATAGCTGGTTATCGGAACTTACATATTTTTCTGGTAATTTGATGATCTTATCTGCAAACGGAAATATCTGTCATTCGATCAATAGGCAATAAATTACATTTTTCTCTTTCCTGTGAAACCACTTTGTTGATGTTATATTGCAACAACGTTGAATCCGCTAAGTTTATCCACGGCACTCAGTCTCCAGCTAAGCTAGTATATATAACACACACACACACACACACACACACACACACACACACACACACACACACATATATATATATATATATATATAATGTAACTGGAAGAAAACTTAACTATGGTTAACTTATAAATTTATTTCGGTGAAGAATATAATCTTCATCTCTTCAGATGACATAAACGCATAATTTGAGGGTGAAACAAGTAGATATTTCAGTAATTGATAAAATAATATAACCGGTTGATTTATGAAGTAAATTTGCAGGTCTAAAGGAACGTCGAATTAGAATTTTAGAGTTGTTGACTTCAATCGGCCATTTTTGGATACTACTAAATGAGGTAGTTAGAACTCCAACACCACAACGAAAGGAGATGGAAACAAAATAAACATAGTAACCGTACATTCCAAAGAAGCACCTGAAGATATTAAAGGTTTCTTAGGGGAGGGCGGCCTAAATAACCTTGGGGCTTGACACGTGTAAATAAGAAAATAGAAAAATAAAATGATAATGATTTAGTTTACTGACTTAAATAATACAAAAAAATTGATCTGCGGCAATAAACCCACAGATGTTGACCTTGGGATGGAAGGATTACAGGAAAACCATTTTTCGCAGAGCTTGATAACTTTTATTGTTTTGATTCTCTTTCCTTTTCGTCTGAACGTATATATATATATATATATATATATATATATATATATACTGTAATTCATATTTTCTGATTTCACTCTTAAATTAAGCGTGTATGGCACATGAAAAGATGAATATTATATGTGTATGTGAGTTTTCTTGTATAAACCAGAAAAGAATCTATAGCAATCCATACATCGAGCACTCCTCGAGATTTATTAGAAATTCCTTATATATTCTATATACGAAAATATCATCATCATCATCATCATATTGTGCTGGTAGCACGGATATCCCTGACCTTCTCTCGCCACTCCTCCCTATCGTTCATCGCCCTAGGTAGGTCTTCAGGACAACATCCTGTATCCTCACATAGCTGCTGAATGTACGTTCGAGCTGGTCGTCCTGCTTTTGCGCGGCCATGTGTGGGGATCCATAAGAGTACATATCTTATGAGTTCATCTCTGCTTCTCCAGCAGTGTGCTGCATGTCTGGTTCGTCTAACTTGAATAGTTTTCGTGATAGGGGGCAGGTGGCCGTACAGTTGGTGTCTTGTGGGGTGTTGCTGCCAGGACTTGTTCAGGATTGCACGCAGCATTCTTGGGTAATTGCCATCTAGCTTCTTCTCCGGTCGTTTTGTTAGCGTCCATGTAGTGCATCCATATAGCAGTATCGATGTGACCGCTGCCTGGAAGAAACTGCGTTTCATTTTATCGGTTAGGTCTGATTTCCATATAATTGATAGCTGTCCATGCTTTCATTAACCTCGTTTCGATGTCCTTTTCGGTTGATTTGACGCTGCTTCCTAGGTACGTGAATTTGTCTACGAATATATATAAATATATATATGTATATTCTATATGAGAACACACACACACACACACACACACACACACACACACACATATATATATATATATTTATATATATAATTATTCTCTAACAAGTTTTTTATAGATATATTTTTCAGAGTGTGCTGTGTATTTTCAGAGTTGACTGTACACTCTCTACTTGTTGAATGAATAGCCTAAAGCATTGCTGAATAAATGTGTTAGTTTCTTTGTAATTCCTATTGTAAGAATTTGTGTTTTAACGCTAATTTTCAATATCTTGTTTTAATGTTTTTTTTCAAACTGATATAGTTTCAAGAGAGTTGTCTTTAACTGTCAATAAATATTAACATATGTATTTTTTTTTCAATTTTTGATTACTTCTAGTAATTTTTGAAAAAAATTTCCGGTGATTAACTTTAAAATATTTTTGTAAGGTCTTCAAAACAAACTCAGTGAAAAGCAGTCGTGGCGTAGTTACAAATGCGCTAAACTGTGAAATGGTAATAACAAAGTTCAAGCTCCTGGCAGGCTATGATATTCACCTTTGGACTAATGTCGATGGGAAAGCTATAAATCCCGTTGTTCCTTTTGCTATGAGTTAAATAGTTCCATTGTTACTCTTCTACAACGGTACGAAGGCATTAAATAACCAACCAGGGTTCATATGCCATTAAACAATGCCATCTAACCAAACAAATAACGTGTTCTAATTTGCAATTGATAGAGATATTATTTTTATAATCAGTGTGTTTTTAGCTTATTTTTTTTCTATGCAAATTCTTATTTCACACCCTGTGACAAAATATAGGCAACTTTTCAAAAGGCCAATATTTCTGGTTCGATTGGGTGTCAAATTTTAGAAAGCATAATTATATTCAATCTCAGTTTTAATTAACTACACAACTTTTGTATACATTAAAGTGTTTTCTTCATATGTCATTTTTGTGTTAAAATATCTGTATCTGCCTAATATCAAATTCATGTCTATTTTCTCTTTTGGATTAAAGCTTTATATAACCAAAAATATAAATGAATAATTGATATTACAACTGAGCAAATTGTCAAACGAAAAAAAAAGAAAAGATAGATAATCGTTGTTTTCTTTTAATAACAGTTTGATTAAGTGTCATTTAAAATGATTTGAAAACAACGTCTGTTCTCAAAACCATTGTTTAATTTCCCTGCAGAATCTGGCTACTTCACGATTACGTGACGTTTTTTCGTTATTAGGAATATTTTGATAATGGTTAAATACTGCTAAGAATCATTTCAGTAATGACTATAACTATTTTAGAAAATTTGTTGGAAAACTGGCAAGAAGAAGAAGAAGAAGAAGAAGAAGAAGAAGAAGAACAACAACAACAACAACAAGTACGAATATTTTGAGAAGAAGAAGAACAACAACAACAACAACAAGTACGAATATTTTGAGAAGAAAAAGAAGAAGAAGAAGAACAACAACAACAACAACAAGTACGAATATTTTGAGAAGAAGAAGAAGAAGAAGAAGAAGAAATATTTTGAGAAGAAGAAGAAGAAGAAGAAGAAGAAGAAGAAGAAGAAGAAGAACAACAACAACAACAACAACAAGTACGAATATTTTGAGAAGAAGAAGAAGAAGAAGAACAACAACAACAACAACAACAACAAGTACGAATATTTTTAGAAGAAGAAGAAGTAGAAGAAGAAGAACAACAACAACAAGTACGAATATTTCGAGAAGAAGAAGAAGAACAACAAATATTTTGAGAAGAAGAAGAAGAAGAAGAAGAAGAAGAAGAAGAAGAACAACAACAACAACAACAAGTACGAATATTTTGAGAAGAAGAAGAAGAACAACAACAACAACAAGTACGAATATTTTGAGAAGAAAAAGAAGAAGAAGAAGAAGAACAACAACAACAACAAGTACGAATATTTTGAGAAGAAGAAGAAGAAGAAGAAGAAGAAGAAGAAGAAGAAGAAGAAATATTTTGAGAAGAAGAAGAAGAAGAAGAAAAAGAAGAAGAAGAAGAAGAAGAAGAAGAAGAACAACAACAACAACAACAACAAGTACGAATATTTTGAGAAGAAGAAGAAGAAGAAGAACAACAACAACAACAACAACAACAAGTACGAATATTTTTAGAAGAAGAAGAAGTAGAAGAAGAACAACAACAACAACAAGTACGAATATTTTGAGAAGAAGAAGAAGAACAACAAATATTTTGAGAAGAAGAAGAAGAAGAAGAAGAAGAACAACAACAACAACAACAACAACAACAACAAGTACGAATATTTTGAGAAGAAGAAGAAGAAGAACGAATATTTTGAGAAGAAGAAGAAGAAGAAGAAGAAGAAGAAGAAGAAGAAGAAGAAGAAGAACTGGATGGGAAAGTTGATCTTCATGGAACTGAGCAAAAAATTGTAATAGTGACTAACGTTACATGCACAAAGCAAGGTTTGACCGTGAAAATGAGACACCAAGATTCCCTAAAATCTTGAGGTACAATCTGATTATATGTCCTGGCTTGGAGACCAAATCTATTTTTTTTTTTAAACCAGCAGAAATCATCATGTGATCAATTGGATTTTGATGTTCCAGTGGTTGGATTAATACCTTTCTTGATAGAATTCGTGCTATTGCTAAATCCAAACAGCCTTGGTCAAAATTTGATCTATCTTAGCTGAGTTCACTCCTTCCGACAATTTTCGCTGCTCCACGACTGCCTTAAATAAATAAACCTTATTAAATTTAATTATTTACTTGTGGCTGAAATACTTTTCAATTCGAATTCAAGACATGGGAGACTCACAGTCTATTTGTTAAAGTCTTGTTCTCTTTGTTGTAAAATACTGTAAATGAAAAAAAAAAAAATCAAACGGACTATATGCTACATCGTTTGACCATTTTTTCATTTGACAACAATTTTATTAATGTTCGTTTTGGAGAACACTTTTCAACTTGCCTAATACGCAGAACACTCTTGTTATTTAACATTTTTTTTCTATAGCTCTTTGTTTTCTTATCAGTTGTCTCGTTTAAATTCTGTGTTTCTCCCGATCAATCTATCTATCTCTATATATATATTGCACTTTCTTCGACACGTAACCACGTAATGATTTACTGACAACCAACACTCTCATATATATATATATATATATATATATATATATATATATATATATATATCTCATAATCATCTTATTTTATATCTTTCTTCGTAATTAGATAGATAGCTAGTTAACACGGTCACTTTATCTCACCTTATCTATCTATCAATCTATCTATCTTATAATTATCGCATTCACACTCGTTCATATAGACAACAACGTGTTCTTATCTCAACATACTTTTTCAGTATTTAACTAGCTGTTGATCTCTCGAGCCCTTGTATAACCACACACACACACACACACATATATATATATATCCCTTTACTTGACTATCTTAATCTATTTGTCTTTTTTTATTCTATTCATATCTATCGACCTAAATATATTATTCGACAGCGAATATACCAAATCAGTCTTCACTTCCAACACTTAATTGAATTTATTGCCTGGGCCATAAAATGAAACCAAAAAAAAAAAAAAAAAAAAGTACGAAAAGAAAACGAGCAAAATTGAATATATTCATTCAATTGCTCGAGCCGTTATCCTGTTGCACTTCAGGCTTTTCGTCTGCCGCTTCTGGAAATCACTTCTACGATCTGGTGACAAACCTCATTTATTCTCACCTACTTTTCACCTCTCTCCAAACATGAGCGAGACATTTTCGGCAGTATACATTCATTCATATTACGAGCTTTCCGACATTGTGACTTTCATGTGCTTTATCTATATTTTCCTATTCTAGTTCTTTATTTCCAATTTTATTTCTTTCTTGCTTTTTTTTCTTTAAATCTATCTTACCTTACGTTAATCTATGGACTGTCCGTTGAACTTGAGACACTATTAAAACACACACACACACACACACACACACACACACACACACACACACACACACACACACACACATATATATATATATATGTATAGAGGTGTGTTTTTGCTTCTGTATCTCATCTTCATACATATGAAACACTATTAAATATGTTTGGAAGTTTCAACAACTTACCCAAGCCAAAAACTGCAGGGACGTTTGTTCTATCATTTATCAGTGGTAACCTATGTGAGACAGTGAGCATATTTTTATCATCGTCAGAATTTCGGAAACTGTTTTTAAAGCCTAATTTATTCACTGACTATACCATTGCAAACTGATGCACACTTACATACACACACATCAGTAAACGCACAAAAACTGTTGTTCTGTAAAATAGATAGATAAATATGTTAAGCTTCGTTCCGTAGTGAAACCTGGGCAATGAGACCAGATGCTTTTTGCTTAGATGTAGTACAAGGCCGAATTAATGGGGCAGCCAATGAGACTTGAACTCATTTGTGAAGGTTTGAGAGTCTAGCTTGCAAGCAATTACCCCACGTGAGGAGCCCATGGCGATGAGACCAGTTGTATGTTGAAGAAAAATCGTTTGTAGTTTGCTGCCTGGTTCGTAAACTGCAAAACACACACACACACACACACACACACACACACACACACATATATATATATATATATATATATCATTGAACATAATAGAGATTTTTTGTCTACATATTTTCTGCTAATCCTTTCGAATTGCCGTATTGATCTTATGATATTCATCGGGAATTGGTTGATAAATCTTACATAATTAGCTATTTCCCAAGTACTTTCTGCCCTACTTTGGGCCATCATCAGGAGGGTCTATTACAAATGTGTTGTAACTTTTGTATGTATATTACTCCTTTGTAAGAAGAGCGTCTGTACTGTTGTATTGTGTAGCGTTTACACCTCGAATTTGTTTCTATAAATAGCGTCAGTAGCTAAAGACATTCAAGTACATTAACACTGGTTTTAAAATTGATTCTGTTAAGTTTGGGTTGTATGTTCCTAATATGTACTGCTTCGATAATCTGTAGTTTTTGCTTGTTATTTTGTTGTTCTGATATCGTGGTGTTTTCGGTAAGAATTTTTTGGAATTCTGTTGTTGGGCATGAATGTTTTTTTAAATGCTGTGTTATGGAACTTGTATCAGAAATGTGCATTGTAAGTCTTCTTGAGAGGGTAGTTGAGGTTAAATCAACATATATATTATTATTTTCAGAGATATAATCTTCTAAAGGTCATTTAAATTGATATATAACGTTTTTTTTTTGCAAAACTCCTATCGACGGAGAGGAATTATTTTTAATGACTATACACTCATCTATATTTACAACTACGCGTATGCACTGACACACACACGCTCACAAACGTTTACATATACATGAGTGTGCGTGTGTGTGCGCTTAAAAGTATTTGTGTGATCGGGTGCATGATGTGTGTCCCGTCTACGTATATATATATATATATATATGATAGAAATATGTGGAAAGTTGGGTAAATCAAACACCTAACTCAAATTGTGATGTATGATATTTCGTTCGGCTTTATTTAATCTTTATGAACTTCTTCAGACAGAGATACTTTTCTGATTTTTTTATTATTTAAAAGCATATGGGGAGGAATGATAAGATAGTAGAGGGGGGTATGATTGTAGCGTGAAATCTGGGGGATTCAAATTCATGTTCTCCTCACATGGTTTTAAACAGGAACACTCAGTGAAAATTCTCTGTCTGAAGAAGTTCGGGAAGATGAAATGAAGCCGAAAGAAATATCGCATATCTAAATTTGAATTCAGGGTTTGATTTTTTAACCTCTCCACATATTTCTATTATATTTTCAGAGTCACTACAAATCTATCTTTTCAAAACATGTATATTTATAAAAGTAAAGTTGGCGACCTTAGTCGAGGGCGACGAGAAGGCTCCTTTTCAATAGCTACTACACTGAGGTGTTGTGGAAGGCTCAAATCCTTTCCTCGGATTGCTCCACTTTACCCTTGGTACGTACCGTATATTGAAGGTATCAAGTACCATTTTTAAAGTCTGTGGTATGACGCGACCTGAGATTAAAACCTGGTGTCCTGGTCCATTTGCGAACACTCTACCAGTAGGCCTAGACACACAATCTTTGATTGGAAGGATAGAAATAGTGATATCTACAAAAGTATCTCGGGTCTTGACCAACTGTGACCCCAGAGAGAAATCTAGTATTTTATTATTTTACGGTAATTAGACAAGAATTAGAATTTAAGATAGGTTACGCAATCACACATTATTGGTTTCAAATCCTAAAATTAAAAAGATAACGCAGTTATACGATGAAAGAAATGTTGGTCTATTTTGCTTTCGTCATTTGGAGTTTTAGATGCCGTATTTGATAGAGTTGAGTAACATTCAGCTAAATTTAGAGTCTATTTTTAACATACAATTCCAATTATAGTTTCCTTTTCTATACAAAAAAAAAAAAATCTAATATTGAGTATGTGGTTACGAATACTTAACAAGTTTACATGTCTTCAAAAACAGAATATATATATATATATATATATATATATATATATATATATATATATATATATATATCAAACGGTTGTAAATTTGGCAAGCGTACTGAGCTTTTTTTAAAAATCATACAGGTGATAATTATAACCCTCGAAAACCTGCTTAGAAATAGAGATTTTTTTTATCAGTATTTGAGCATCGACTAAAAACATCACAAGACAAAAAGATTTCTACAAGAGCAAGCGGAGATGTTGATAAACAGAAAAAATACAGAAATATGTACCCCTTGAATAAATCATTGTTGTTATGAAATGGAAATAAATATATGAACATATACACATGCTCGTGTGTATCCATAGGCATGTGATAATGGAAACACGAGAGGATGAATAAATAAAAACGTTTAAAAACACTGATTCCAAATGAATTTAGCATAAAACCGAACGGTACTGCTTTGAAACAGGATGGTTGGTTGGTTGGTTGTTTGGGGTTTATGGCATATCAAACTTTGTAGGTTATTTAACGCCAAATCTATTTTTATGCAAATAGTCGGTTCTATTTCAAACAATTCACTTTAGCATGAGTACACAGTTTAATTGTCAAAAACATTTCTATTTCAAGCTATTCAGTTTATTCAAACAGTTATAATTCCTCTAACTCAGTTTAGTATAAGTACATATTTTGTTTACACAGTTAAATGTCAAAACACGTCTACATTAAACAATTAAGGTAAGTGTAAGTATAGTTTCAATGTAAAAAACGGTTCCATTTCAAACAATTCAGTTTAGTATAAGCATGCAATTAAAATGTAAATACAGTTTAATTGTCAAAAACATTCTATTTCAAGGTAACACAGTTAACTGTTAAACCAGTTTAGTGTAAGTACTGTTTCAATGTCAAAAACAGTTCCATTTCAAACAAGTGAGTTTAGCATAGGTACGCAGTTTAAATGTAAGTATAGTTTGTCAAAAACGTTTCTATCTTAAGCTATTGTCACGTGATGGCTCACGGAGACGAGAAGGTGGGAATGATACTCCCCCCCCCCCGTTGAACTAACATTATCTAGGAGTCAAAAAGTGACCGTTAGGAGAGAATGTGGGTCACGCAGATGTTCGCACTTAAGTGACCTTGGGTCGCCGGACATCAGAAGGGGAAAGAAAAATGAAGCCAAATGATTGGCGGGGGGCCCCAAACGGAAGTGGGGTTCCCTTCCCCTCAGCGGAAGTAAATACAAAAAAAGGGAGTTTTTTGAGCAACGCTCGTGGCAGACGGACGATAGCCATTTTACTCCGGGCTAAAGACAAAAGACTGAGACACGAAGAACTCCAAAATCCTTCAAGCCAGCATTAAAAACAGTACAAAGTCTATTAGCCCGTGAAAGAAGAGAAATTCTCCAGTGGAACCCCGTCAAAAAAATAAGATAAGTAACTTTGGGACATTTTTCCGTTACACCCAAATTTTGTTACCACTCTCTCTCTCAATTTGAAAAAGGATAAAAGCCAAGAAAAGACATTTATATTCATGGGCTATCCTATTATATATTTGTGACACTTTGAACATATATATGTATATAACCGTAGTAAAGAACCTATGTATTTTCATTTTTACCATGTGGTCTATGTTATTATTCCATGCTTTCCTTTCAGCTTCTATTCGCCTTACATTATCTTGCTTAGAACTGTCCTATTAATTCCTAAAGTATCACACGGGAAACCGGAGTTGCCGACTACTACAACAACATTAATATTATTACAACTAAGACCTATAGGCCCGTATTCTTCTATTATCTAAGGGAAAGAAGTTTAGAGGCCTGGTGGGTGTGTGATAGTGTGAAATTTTGGACCCCTTTGCCAGCGGTGGCCAGTCTGGCCCTAAATTATTCCCTCACGTAATATGCCAGTTCTTATCTGCCTGAGAAAAGAACTCTGAACAGGACTTATTTCTGTAGGGGATCAAGTGCCAACCTGCCCCGTCTTCACACGTGCGAAAATAAAGTCCCGTTTAGGGATTTTAGTCAATTTCCCCCCCCCAGACTTTTTATGGTGTCTCGTCCGCAGATATTTTAATCTTTTATTCCCGACCTCAGACCTTTTATGGGGGCTCGTTTCCGGAATGATTATTATTAATAATATTTATTGCTAGTAGTCGTGTGACAATTCCTGCCGTCTAAATCTACCCTGGGAGACCGTGAAAGGAAAAAAAAAGGAATATTGCTGAAACAGTCAAATTACTTGTTGATTTCACTGTTTGGAAAAATTAAAAAAAAAAAATGGACAAAATAGAGAACTTTTTAAAAGAACCCTCCATGGAAAAGTTGGAGAGGCTGAGAAAAAGCGAGATAATAAAAATTGGCGAGAAGCTTGAGTTAAATGTTGAAAATTCTATGAGGAAACATGAACTCGTTATAAAAATAGCAAGACACATGGTCGACGAAAATGTTTTCGAGGAAGCAGTATTAGAAGAGCTACCAACGGAAATGATAAGAATGACTCCAGAAGAAATTGAACTGGAGAAAATTAAAATACAAGCACAAATGGAACTACAGAGAAATAAAATGGAACTGGAGAAAATAAAAATTCAGCAAGAAACAAGGCTGCGAGAAGTCGACTTGGCAATAAGAGGACGCAAAGAAAGCCATGACAGTTTCGAAGTAACGAAGCAAGCGAGGCTAGTCCCAAAATTTGAAGAAGCCAACGTGGATGGATACTTCGCACATTTTGAGCGAACTGCGCTAAATCTTGGATGGCCGAAAGAATGCTGGTCGATGCTACTCCAAACTGTGCTGACAGGAAAAGCACAGAGCGCATATGCAACTCTGCCGACAGAAAATTGCGCCGACTATGATTTGGTGAAAGCAGCGGTTCTTAAAAGCTTCGAGTTGGTTCCAGAAGCTTATAGACAGAAATTCAGAACACAGAGAAAAACTGAAAACCAGTCTTATGTGGAATTTCTGAGAGAAAAAGAGAATGCACTGGATAAGTGGTGTGACTCTAAGAGGATAGACGGAGACGCTGAGAAACTCCGGCAGCTAATATTAGCTGAAGAATTCTTAAACTGTGTGACAGAAGAAGTCAGGGTTCACCTAAGTGATAGAAAAACTGGCGTGACTTATGAAATGGCTGCACTAGCAGACGAATACATCCTCACACACCGAAAGACGAAGGAAAAAACCTTAACGGGAAACAGAGTGAAATTCAAAGTTGAGTTAAGCCCTGAAGGAAGACCTAAGGAAGAAAATAGAAGGACCTTCCAAAGTAGCAGCAGAACAGTGGTCTGCTACAAATGCGGAAAGGCTGGTCACATAGCCATAAGGTGTCAGCTTGGAAAAGGTCCTGAAAGAAACCAGACCCAGCCGAGAAAACCTCAAGGAGCTGTAACAACACCTAGAGGGAACCAGTCCTATCGACCCTGGACGAAAAAAAGGATGATAAGAGGCCCACACGGAGGACCAGTGGAAGTCTCAATTTTACGAGATACCGGGGCATCTCAGTCGTTACTTCTACGAAGTAAATTACCTAAAGGGGTAATAGAAGCAACACGTGAGACTGTGATGATAGAGGGTATCAGCGGAAAGAGGGTAAAAATACCGCTATGTAAAATAACCCTAAAGTCCCAGTGGAAAAATGGACCTATGAAAGTTGGTGTGGTAGATAAACTACCTATGAAAGGAATTTCCCTCATACTGGGAAATGAAGTAAGAACAAAAAAGTGTCACCCGGAAAAGATAGCGAAAATAAGCGCCATAAATGAAGATGGAAAGATGGCGAGAATGAACGCCAAACATGGAAAGAAGTTGGCGAAAATGAGCGCCAAAAATGAAGAAAGAAAGATGGCGAGAACGAACGCCCAGCATGTAGACAAGATGACGGCTGAGCCACGTGCGAGATATAAACGACACAGTCGCTCGCAAAGTGAGAAGGTGGAAAGAAAAGAAGTGAACCTTCTACCCCTCAATAAACAAGAAGATAAAAGGACCAGTCGTCAGAGAAAAGATGAAGGTCCAACGAATATTAGGGATAAATTCCCTAATACTTATCGAGAGGATAAGAGAAAAATAAGAGGACCCTCACACAGGGCGAAGGAAGAATTTAAGAAGGGCGACGAAGTCCTGCTACTATCATCAAATAAAGGACCACACTGTGATGGACAATATGTAGGTCCCTACGTAATATCACAGAGGATAGACAAGAGGACATATAGAATTGATACCCACGAGGGAAAGAAGCAGACACAAGTGTGTCACACAAACAAATTGAAGAGATATGTCCGTCAAGAAGGCCAACCTCGAAAAATTGAGAACTCGGCAATGCCGAATAAATTCGAGGAAAAATTAGGCCAGTTGTCTGTTTCAGAGAGAGAGGGCTTAGGAAAATTAATAAAAAAGTACCCAAGTTTATTTCTCTAACGCCCCACAAAAATGTAGTAGCAGAATACTCTTTCATAGTTGTTGAGAGAAAGAAAGAGAGAGAGAGAGAGAGAGAAACTAAAGGAAATGAGGGATTCTCGTCCCCAATGTTGAAATATGAGATGGACGAGAAAGTGGTTCGTCAACAAGTGACGAATAGGGGAAAGAGAGAAAAGAAAAGGAAGTTTTCTCCCCAAAGCTTGACAATTAAAATTATAAAGTCGTCAAAAGTGACGAAGAGAGAAAGAAAGAAAGAAGGGCTTACCTCCTCAAGGTTTGAAATATGATACGGCCAAAAGCCGAGAGAGAAAAAGAAAGAAAGGAAAACAAGATTAAAGAGAAAAAAAAGGGAGAGAGAGAGAGAAAGAAAGAGAAGAGAAATTGTTTTCCCCTATAGTGAAAATTAGGAAGGACGAAAAAAGGAAAAGGAAAGAATTCGTCAAAGCGAGAAGAAGAAAGGGGATGAAAGAAAAGTAAAGTGAGAAAAAAAAATATGAAAGAAAAGGAGAAAGAACAGTGAATTGAATTGCCTTTTTTTTCTATGATATTTCTATTCATCCCCCTTTCTTCTCTTAAGTGAGGAGGTGTCACGTGATGGCTCACGGAGACGAGGAGGTGGGAATGATACTCCCCCCCCGTTGAACTAACATTATCTAGGAGTCAAAAAGTGACCGTTAGGAGAGAATGTGGGTCACGCAGATGTTCGCACTTAAGTGACCTTGGGTCGCCGGACATCGGAAGGGGAAAGAAAAATGAAGCCAAATGATTGGCGGGGGGCCCCAAACGGAAGTGGGGTTCCCTTCCCCTCAGCGGAAGTAAATACAAAAAAAGGGAGTTTTTTGAGCAACGCTCGTGGCAGACGGACGATAGCCATTTTACTCCGGGCTAAAGACAAAAGACTGAGACACGAAGAACTCCAAAATCCTTCAAGACAGCATTAAAAACAGTACAAAGTCTATTAGCCCGTGAAAGAAGAGAAATTCTCCAGTGGAACCCCGTCAAAAAAATAAGATAAGTAACTTTGGGACATTTTTCCGTTACACCCAAATTTTGTTACCACTCTCTCTCTCAATTTGAAAAAGGATAAAAGCCAAGAAAAGACATTTATATTCATGGGCTATCCTATTATATATTTGTGACACTTTGAACATATATATGTATATAACCGTAGTAAAGAACCTATGTATTTTCATTTTTACCATGTGGTCTATGTTATTATTCCATGCTTTCCTTTCAGCTTCTATTCGCCTTACATTATCTTGCTTAGAACTGTCCTATTAATTCCTAAAATATCACACGGGAAACCGGAGTTGCCGACTACTACAACAACATTAATATTATTACAGCTAAGACCTATAGGCCCGTATTCTTCTATTATCTAAGGGAAAGAAGTTTAGCGGCCTGGTGGGTGTGTGATAGTGTGAAATTTTGGACCCCTTTGCCAGCGGTGGCCAGTCTGGCCCTAAATTATTCCCTCACGTAATATGCCAGTTCTTATCTGCCTGAGAAAAGAACTCTGAACAGGACTTATTTCTGTAGGGGATCAAGTGCCAACCTGCCCCGTCTTCACACGTGCGAAAATAAAGTCCCGTTTAGGGATTTTAGTCAATTTCCCCGTCACACTATTCAGATTAGTCAAAAAGTTCTAATGCAAACAATTCATTTTAGCAAAAGTATGTAGTTAGTTGTATTTAACCGATAAGGTTCAAATTCTGGACCTAACTGATTGCATTTCACATAGCACTAATACCCTTGGGAAAGGTATGAATCCAAATGTTCTCCCTCCAACTATGGGTAAATAGTAGGGCAGACTAGGTTCTTCAGCCTTGGTGAGGTAACTAGTCTAGGAGAAGGAAAACTCTGAATTCAAACCTGTTAAACTCCGCTAAAAAATTGACCTTGTGTCATATCCTGCCCAAGCGGAGGGGTTGGTAAATATGATCAGGTGCTACCATTCCGGGCCAGAGTGGACCTGGGAGCAATAGCAATGAAGGGGGTCTCAGCATTTCCCAAAGCACCAGCATCACTGGAACCTCACCATCACTGGAATCTAACCATCAGATTTTTTAGTATCATATCCAGGACACTCGTTGCGGGGAGTCTCACCCCTCTGCATAGGTGCAGTCGGTGTTTTTGCAGCCACAGCAGACTGGGCAAGAATTAGGATGGGAAAACTAAGGTGACTAGTGCTGTTGAATACATTGACACTATCTTTGCAGAGGTGTATGAACCCTACCGAACGAGCCTCCTAGATATGACACTAAACAACATGCCGGTGTGGCTACAGTAATGCTGGAGCTTTGGGGAATACAAAGTACCCATTCATTGCCATCACTCCCTGGTCAATTCAGGCGCGAAGTGGAAGTAGCTTATTGAGCCCTGTCAATGGACCAAGGAGAACAGTTGGACATTTAAACTGAGAGAAATAAATGAATCGGTATATTAAATTATTTGTCAGAGAACCGTTTGATCATTTCACTGTGTGTAAACAAAGGACAGATGATAATTGAATTGTTAGTGATACATAGCAATACATTCAACCATTAAACTGAATGCTAAAGAATGAGTTCAGGCTCGTTTAAAAACGTTATCAGCAAAATGTGTTTCTAAACTATATATATATATATATATATATATGTATAAAGAGGATTTGGTTCTAGAAAATAATCAATGTCTGAAAAGCCGTAAAATCAAAGCAAACTAAACTAGACTTAGTTGACGCAAATATACAAAATCGTCACAGTTAACCTGACACAAACCTCGAACAAAATCAATCTAAAATAAAAGACACTTTTACCAAGTGTCTTGACAATTTTCTTTTCATCATATAACATTTAAAAGCACGTGCGATGCCCTGCCCTCATCAGCCGCCAACCAGGGTGATAACACAGTTTCAGTAGCCACCGGACAGGGTATTAATAGAATTATATATATATATATATATATATATATATATATATATATATATATATATGTATATATGCCAGATCAATCCATAGCAGAGACTACATTGGACGTCCATATTATATATATATATATATATATATATATATATATATATATATATATATATTGTATACTTAGCAAGCAAGTTCAATTTAAACATGTTTAGTTAAAGACAACAGATTGTTTCCTTTCAAAAATCTTCAAGTGATGACGTTCGAGTCTTCTTGTTATTTGTCTTATATCTGGGTCAAGATATTGAAGAAAGTACCCTGAGTACCCTATACCAGCCCAAACGCTTTCGACCTAGTCGCTGGTCATCCTATGAGGTTCTGTTAGGTTGTTTATTGCTGTGAGTTTTATCCATATTTATTTTAAGTTAATTTTTCACCATCTTGACACAAAAAATAACAAGAAGATTCGAATATCTTCACTAGAATATTCTAAAAATGAAACAATCCTAGGTTTTCAACCGAACATGTTAATACATATATATATATATATATATATATATATATATATATATGTGATCTGAAGACACTTAGAAACAAGAAAATAATTTTTATTCCACAAATGGTCATCGCATTTCACCAGTTCTTTCGTCACATTTCTTATCGTACACCAACCGTTTTAATAACTAAAAAACCTTTTCTAAAAACTTTCTTCCCCAAAAAATATATCTCCTGGCGATGACTTATGGTCGAAAAAGCTGACAACAATAAAAAAAATCAATAACATAGAAATATGTCTATTTGTCTGTACACTTTTGCATATCTCCCCCCCCATATATATATATATATATATATATATATATAAGGGTTGACAATAGAAAACAGTGTTGTCCACTTTTCAAGGAAATCAATAGTGATCTTTTCCTGTTCAAGAAGACTGTCCTGCATGACCTTCTTTACAGACAACTGTGCCTGGAACTTTTTTAAACCGACAGATTTTTTTTGACTACTTGGCAATTTAAAAAAAAAACCAGCTAACTCATGTTTCTCTGTATACATCACTCATGTTCAAATTTTACATAGTTTGCGCTTGTCAACCTCTAGAAATCTTAGTTTTCTAAATTTCTCAGACGAAGCTTGTTGATTTTTATCATTAAGGGTTTTCGAACTATTGTCTTCATCTTTATTGTTATTTTCATAACGTTTCGGCCGATATATCCTACGGCCTTCTTCTGGTGTTTGTCCAACACGGGAACATTCGCGGAAATTCGAACTACATTCTTTATTTAGTCCATTGTATATTCTACCACAACTGCAAGGGATGGAGTAAACACAGTTCTTGGTCATGTTGAATTCCGTTGGTGGCTTGACCCGGAAGAGATACCTCCGGAGAGTTGAACCACTTGTGAATACTGTCCTGATCTCATATGGATTACATATCTTTTGGATCCTTTCGGCTTTTGACATAGGGCAGACATACCGTGGTGAGTTTTCGGGTATTATCCTCCATCCTCCTATCTAGGTTTCTTGGAGCCGAGGTTATGCGCTCTGGATAGTTGTTACGATGGAGAGTGGGTCTCAGAGTAATCATTTCTTCTTGATATGCATCAGTATCGCTACTAATATTTTTGCTCTGTGCGTGTTACTAATACATCGAGGAAGGGTAATTTGTTGTCCTGCTCTTTCTCCATAGTGAACTGTATAGATGGTCGGATTGAGTTCGCGTGATCAAGTAATATCTTAACATCTTCCTGATGAGGCCAGAGAATAAATGTGTCATCTATGTATCTAAGCCACATAGATGGCTTTAGTGATGTAGATCCTAATGCCATTTCTTCGAAGTATTCCATGTATATGTCAGCCAACACTGGTGACAATGGCGAACCCATAGCCAGTCTTTTTTCTTGTCGGTATATATCAGATTCCCATCATGAAGTAGGTTGTCTCCACACAGAAGGTCAACATTTCCATTAGATTATTTATCGGGATACAAGTGTGTTCTTCCAGCAAGGTGTCTGCAGCCAGTTTTTCCCGCACTACAGCAAGTGTCTCATCAGTTGGTATCTTTGTGAACAGACTCACTACATCCAAACTCACCACCTGATTTGAATGAATGGGAGCATCACTGATTCTCTCCACAAAGTGGGCTGAGTTCTTGCCCGAGGACATATCGGCCGAAATGTTGTGGAAATAACAATAAAGATGAAAACAATAGTCCGAAAACACTTAACTCTAAAAATCTAATTATAGCACCCTATACACTTTTTTTCTTTACTACCATTTTTAAAAGCACCAGAACAAATATTGTGATTAATTTTGGCAATAAACTAATTTTAAACAATCCAGGGGTTACATGTATTGAAGAACGTTCTGAAAATTAATGTTTTTTTCAAAGAAATATTCCCTTCTTTATTAAATGAGCTTAGTATATATATATATATATATATATATATATATATATATATATATATATATATATATATATATTGATAACATTTCCACATTAACTATTCGAATGAAGATCTGCAATTATGAAATATATCCGCAAATCAATCTCACTTCAATAAATGAAAATAGAGAATTGAAAAAAAAACAAAAAAAAACTTTAGCCTGTTGAATATTTACTCAGAATGAATCATATTTTTTTAATAAACAGTCGTCTTTGTTTTAATAAGCATATTCAAAGCCAAATATGAGGATTGCCTTATTGATATACGAAAAAAAATCTCTACCTTTTTAAAGTTATGTAGTGGTCTACTCAGCGATATTTTTGTTAGTTTGCGGAAGAAGCGGCTTCTTAGGAGACTCAATTTAATGTAGAACCCGGGCCCAGAAAAAAAAAAAAAAAACATTCACACACAGCGGTTTTAAATATGTCGATATGCATATGTAAGCATCCCCCCCTCTGTCTCTCTCCTTCTATCTCTCTCTCCTTCTATCTCTCTCTTTCTCTCTCTAACTGTCTCAATGATACACAAACACACACTGTGCATTTACTATATAAGTGAATCGGTGGATGAATAGGCTGATAAAAAGTTGATGTAAATACTATTAATTCTTCCAAACGACACTTTATTGATAGAATTACCAATTGATAAATAGACAACACTGATTTTCAATCACATTATCGTTGCACTAGGAATTCACATAATTTTTTTATTAGGCTTTTAATATGCTAACTTTTTCTCTTTTCCGAATGATGGGTTATATGTATCTTTTACTGTGTGGTTTTGCAACTTTTTTTTTTCTTTTGAGCGCTGTTGATGTATAACAAAATATAATCACGCTTAGTTCATAGTGTTTATGACAGGAAAAAACCACACAAAAACAAGATAGGCATTTAAAATGAAAGAACATATTATTTCATTAATTTGCTTTTATTTTGCATTTATTCTAAAAGCAATACGGCTTGATTTTTCATGTTTTCATTTATATCAGTTCCCGTGACACCATTTTGTCTGAATGATCATTTATTTTTACAAGTTTTATCAGTAATATCGAACCAGGATAAAGGTGTTAATGGATCCACTATTCACTTTAAAAAAAAGTTTTTTGACGTTTCAGTTTTAGATTCGATTAGAATATTCTTATTCGAATATTTACTAGTTGACTGATTTGCTTTGGTTTAGTTGGTTTTATTTATTATTGCCATATCAATCAGCACTGGTTAATTAAGGCCAAATCTCTCCTTGTAGAAGAATAGCAGTTGTACAATTTAACCGATAACTGGGGATATAAAGAGGTTCATAGCTTTCACAAGGGTATTAGTGCGGAAATGAACGTGATAGAGCGACCGGAGTTCGAATTCGCTTACTCATATGTCATGGTCTAGCACGTCAGACACTACACGGCGGTAAGTTCCCCTAAAGAGTTAAGAAGTTATTCCAATGTGTCTTTGTTAATAAGCAAGTGAAAAAAGAAAAGAAAAATAACAGAGAACATAGATAAAACAGAAGGAATTAAATGGAAAAGAAGACTGGGAAAAAATCGGCCAAATAAAAAAGAAATTGGTCTTTATGAAATTCATTGATCATAATCCCTCTCCAAAGGCCAACCCCAGAAAACAAAACCAAACGAACCAGAAAACAAAACAAAAAAGGACTAGATAGAAAAAACTGTTTTAAGAGCAAAGCTGCCCAATCGAAAGAACAATAGTTTTATAAGCAAAGAAACTAACTGAGCAGCAAAACCAACAAATAAGACTGCTGAACAAATAGCGGTTTATGCATGAAAGAAGCAAACCCAACAAATCAGCAAACCCAACAAATCAGCAAACCCTACAAATCAGCAAAATTGTTTTTAAAAATCAGCAAACTGAGATAAATAACAATACTAGCAAATCAGCAAAACTGACAAATAAACCTGACTGAAAAAATAGCGAAAAAGAATATTTGTGTAACCTATTACAACGAAGAAATCATTCATCTGTTATATATTATCATTTTATTATCCCTTTCAAATGACCCCCAATATGATCAATGTGCAAATATTTACTAAATAAAACGTATCTATACCTATATATATATATATATATGTGTGTGTGTGTGTGTGTGTTGGTCAAGTATACGGCGTGGATTAATTTGATGTAAAAGAAAAAATATTCTTAAAAGCACCTCAAATACAACTTTCTCCAAAATTATTTTTTCATTACTCAGTATGTAATGTGAATAAGAATTATGTTGCATATTTGTAATTCTGTGTTTTGTCGAAAATATATCATCAAAATGTAGGGAGATCATTGAATATATTGTATAGAGAATTGGAACTGAATAATCTACTCGTTGTGTTGAACGTCTATATAACTGTTCAGTCACCCTAAGATTAATTGGAAGCATTTTGAGATGAGGCTTCTTAATCTGAGAATTAATTTTTATTTATTGCGGACTTTTTGTCCACATCTTGGTAGTTTTTTTTGTGTGTTGTTTCCTCTTTCATTACGTTTCGGCCAAATTTCACCTCTGGCCTTCTTCAGGTGATTTTTACCGCGACCTCGGATAGGAATGCTGAGTCTTGTAACCGTATCCCCAGTAATTACTGCCTTCCATAGTTGTTGTCTATCGCACCATGTTTTTGACTAAGGAAACCTTAGGCCGGCTTGGGTAGGATTTGAAACCGCTATCTTCTGACAATGCTCACCTGGAACCGTAGAGACTCAACGCCCCTATCCGCTGCGCCAGCATTCCTATCCGAGGTCGCGGTAAAATCACCTGAAGAAGGCCAGAGGTGAAATTTGGCCGAAACGTAGTGAAAGAGGAAACAACAAAAAAACTATCAAGATGAGGACAAAAAGTCCGCAATAAATAAAAATTAATTCTCACCCTAAGATTACCTCTTTATTATATAATTATCTCAGATGTACATACACGTCTTGATATAAATTTAAGATTTCGAAAGAACACGATATGATATTCGCGTCAAAACAATAATTAGTATTTTATCATATTTAAAAGAAACTCAGGCATTTATACTAGTAGCCACTAAGAAGTAATGTCTATGTATTGTTTCTATGCTTCAGAATTGTTTTTTACCTTCAAATTTGAGCAGTACTTTTGATTTTGCATTGGCATCTAGTCAATAATATATTCCAAGAAGTAAACAAAACGAAAACAAATATATATATATATATATATATATATCCCTGACATATATATATATATATATATATATAGATATATATATGTCAGGGATATATATATATATATATATATATATATATATATATATATATATATCCCTGACATTAGCACGTTGGTTGAATACACAATTCAGCCGGTTGACTTATTATACGTGTCTGTCTTTCACTGTTTTCTGAAAGGATTTTTTTCATATAGTCCGTCTAATAATCTTGTCAGACAGCTGGACTTTTGGACAAAGTTGTTTGACAAATAAATCAATATTTTCGTGCAGAAATAAAGGATGAAATATACGAACTCTTTAGGGGAATTTCTGTTAGGGAACTGAACTATAAAAACTTCCATATGTCATGATAATATTATTTTGGTTTTTTTTTTTTATTCCATTGTTCAAACATTTCTGTTAAATTGATGACACAACAGAATCTGAAATTTTTGGCCAGGTGTCTCAGTTATTTTCAGAAATGTTAAGCCGTGTAAGACACTATTGCTTACGATAAATCAAGAATCTTGATATATATTTGATTCTCCTCAAAAGTTATTTTTATTCCATTTGATTTTTTTTCTATTCTTTTTTGTTTGTTTCACTAATATTTTTGCGTTGCCTTCTAAAATCACTCTGTTTATCAATCTAAAAAATTATGAAAAATCTGGATTGAAAATGTATTGATTAAGATCCTATTCAGATTCGAATTAATGTCACGCTTTCTTCGGTATATCTTGATTAAATGCATTAGAAATGTCATTGGTTACTGAAGTCCAAAAAAAGATTTTTAAATCATATCATTATCTATACTGCTTCTTTCTTAGCAACTTTTTTTTTGTTTTTAGTAACATTTTCATCCTTTTTTTTAGGCAGAGTATGGTCAACTTGTACTAGTACTACTAATTATACTACTGTTTTCGTTCGTAGTGTTGATGTTATCAAAATGTACTCTTTAAAACGACGGAGACAAAAGAATATTCACAACAAAGCAATACAAGAAAAATACATTTATATATCCACAAGTACATTATAAAACTATAACGAATGTTCAAAATATAGTTTGTCGAATATTCGCATGTGTGTGAGAGAGCATGTTTAATCTAGGCGTATACAAGTAGACTTAATATTAACAGTGTCTTATAAGCTATATGTGCATGTTGATAAAATATTTCTCACAAAAGTACTAGTATGCAGGCCTTTTGTTTCTTTCTGTTTTTGCCGAAGAGCCTGTGGTTGTACGCGTGCTTGAAGGGTGGATACTTGCGAGTGATAGGCTGAACATGAGAAGAAAGAAATCGCATACTTTACTAGCGACTATTGTATGTTTCTTTATGTAATGTTAGAGAGTGAGTTATCGGATGTCAAGAGTATATATAGTTAAACATTGTCACGTGATCGGCTGCAAACACACCGTTTATTTTGTGCGGGACAAAATCAAAGGTGCCGACGTAGTTGGGAGCTCCAATCACGTTACTTCCCTGACCAATAGGTTCCCGAAACTAACTAGTTTACTGACGTCAACCATCTTTTGTTTCGGGAACAAGTGAATTAGTATACTATTTTTTTAGAATATTCTCTTCCATGTGTCCTTCGTTGATAAGTTTAGGAATATAAGAGTATCAATTCTATGTAATTGAGATTTTGATCCTCTTTTCTGTAATATTCCTATGAACGTGTACTTAGTTGATTTATCTAAAACTAAAGAATTGTGTATCCTATACGTTTAGCTTTATTTGTTACGAGTTAAAACTCGAAATAAATAAACTTGTTCACAAGAATAATTAATCTAGAAGTGTCTATCTTAAGACTAGAATAAGATTCTTGGTTAAGGAGATTGTATTTAACACTCAGTCTGGAGGTCTTGGAAAATTTCTACCCCAGCGCACACAAACAGTTCCCACATACAATCAAAACTCCAACAATTATTAGCATCGACGTTACAAACTCGGGTGTCACCAACGAGTGTTACTATGTCTAAGGCCCTGCTGGTTCAAACACATCATATAGTGCCTAAGATCAGAAGATATCACCAAAGTAATTTCAATAACAGGGATAGAGGAAATGCTAATGTGATCATTTTAGGAATGACAGACAAGTATAAAATAGGACGTGGAGTACATGTACAGCCCATTTCCTTACGGTGTTAATCGATGAACCGGTGGATGGCAGATGTTGCTGCCAATCTTCCAGAATGGAACGCAGCGATATAAAATATCGTCAATTCAACGTATGAAAATAGCTTAATTCGCATCGGGGAATGCTGTTAAACAAACACACAGACACAAAGGGACACACTGACAAACGAACACACACACACGCATGTATGAAATTATATCAAAGTATAACAGCAGTTAGGTTTAACATTTAGGTTGAACGGATTATGGTTGGATTTGGTTTCTTTCTTTAATGGTACTATTTACCCAACCCCTCCGCTTGGGCAGGATATGACACAAGGTCAATTTTTAAGTGGAGTTTAACACGTTTTAATTCAGAGTTTTCCTTCTCCTAGACTAGTTGCCTAACCAAGGCTGAAGAACCTAGTCTGTCCTACTATTAACCCATAGCTGGAGGGAGAATAATTGGATTCATACCTTTCCCAAGGGTATTAGTGCTATGTGAAATGCAGTCAGTCTCGCCCAGGATTTGAACTCGTATCGCCGTGTTCATTTCCTACGGCGATAACGTAGGGGTATCAGGGTTCAGATATTCCAAGGATATTAGTCCGAATTTGTGGCACTGAAGCTTAAACTTTCAAACTAGGATGCTCCCGTCCCGTTCTTTGGCTACTTCCCCATCGAGACTTACCATGAACGGTTTAGTCTTGTTGAGTGTGACTCACAAATAAAAAAAAAAACTCATGTTAGATGCTCTATGTACACATGTAATATTTTACAAAGCAATCCTTGTTTAGCAACAAGCCAGAAATTTGGATTATCCAGTGAAAGTCGAAATAACTAATAACCATCTGTTAACCTGTAACACAGCCAGATACGAATACGGGAAACGTACATAGAATGTTCAAACATATATACATAGAACATAGGAGTCCCGAAACTCGAAAAACACGTAACGACTTTTTAGTTTAGGTACGAAACCTTTTAGTACCTTGGAGTTCAAAGGTTTTTCAACATAAGGAGAGAGATACACATTCTTTCTATTCTGGCTTTTCCATCTGTCCCACCCCATCTCGTGCGGCACCCGTAGCGTGCAAATTCGACTGGCCTCTGCGAGCCCCGAAAGTTGACCCTTCTCGTTCGGTGTCAAGTTCTCAACTCAACTAACTGACTTTTTCAAATCTCTCAAAATCCTCCACGCACTTCCAGTGTGTGGCGTCATTCGCACTCATTAACCTCGCTTCCCATCTCGAGTTTCTATTGTGACATCTCTGAGTGATAAGTCCGCCCCGCGTGCGCACGAACACCTACGTTAATGTTGCACCTAAATAACCCATGCACTGAGCCGAAAGGTTCTCACCCTATCTAAACCCAAAGGCATAAAACGAAATCCCTAGGCCATTATATAACAAACCTAGCTTGTTCTAACTTACCATACATGTGATGCTTTTTTTTTCAAAAACTGAACTCATTACAAAAGTATTGATAACTGCATTGTATGTTGATGATAGAAAGTGTGATAAAAACGAACCTGAGGTAGGTAGCTAGGTACACTGTTATAAACAAGCGTACTAATATACAGACTGTTAAACTATCTTCTACTAAATCTTTGTGATAATAAATCTATGATTTAATATTGAACCCAGAACTAAACATGAAGTACTTTATCATATGAAGAGAAATAAGATGAAATTACAAATAGAACCTGGTGAGCTTTAAGTTTCGGATAAATTCAATCATGGAAATTGCTAATAATGGTCTGCTAGTCTAGCAATCTAATTATTATTCTTACTCGTCTTGGGATATGAAACTTTCGGCAGTATCTTCTGTAAGATATAAAATGGTTTGCATTACTCAGATATCTTGTACGACACTGGTTATAAGAACTGCCTAAATTTTATTTTGGTTGTATTCAACTGACCAATTCTGGTTTTGTTTATGTTCAACTGACCATGTGTCTAAAACTGCCCATTTTTGGTTTTGTTTATGTTCAACTGACCATGTGCCTCAAACTGCCCAATTTTCATGTTGTTCATGTTCAACTGACCATGTGTCTCAAACTGCCCAATTTTCATGTTGTTCATGTTCAAGTGACCATGTGCCTCAAACTGCCCAATTTTCATGTTGTTCATGTTCAACTGACCATGTGCCTCAAACTGCCCAATTTTGGTTTTGTTTATGTTCAACTGACCATGTGCCTCAAACTGCCCAATTTTCATGTTGTTCATGTTCAACTGACCATGTGTCTCAAACAGCCCAATTTTGTTTTTGTTTATGCTCAACTGTTGAGGATTGCACCCCACAAGACACCAACTGTACGGCCACCTGCCCCCTATCACGAAATCTATTCAAGTTAGGCGAACCAGACATGCAGGACATTGCTGGAGAAGCAGAGATGAACTCATAAGAGATGTACTCTTATGGATCCCCACACACGGCCGCGCAAAAGCAGGACGACCAGCACGAACGTACATTCAGCAGCTATGTGAGGATACAGGTTGTTGTCCTGAAGACCTACCTAGGGCGATGAACGATAGGGAGGAGTGGCGAGAGAGGGTCAGGGATATCCGTGCTGCCAGCACGATATGATGATGATGATGATGATGCTCAACTGACCATGTGTCTCAAATCTAGAAAATATGAGTAATTGAGGATTGCAGTTAAAACTGGAACCCTATCAGATATTATATAAAACAGTTTGGCTTTCCTTGTTTAGTGTCATATCAACGTTCGAGGGTTATTTAATTCTGAATTCATCCTTAAAGAAGTACGGTAGTGTAGGTATTTAACTCATATCATTAATCAGAAAGTGAACGTACTAGGTCATCTGGGCTTCGTATTTAAACAATCTACGTTATATATATATATATATATATATATGTGTGTGTGTGTGTGTGTGTGTGTGTGTGTGTGTGATATTTGATATTTTATTGATGACTTTTTTTTCTTCCGAGAATTCTTAATTTTCTGTTGACCATAGTAATGCCAGTTCATTTTCTTTTGAAATTTTCTTTGTCGTCGTTTTTGGGATTCTGTCTTACCCTTTCTCACTTGACACCGTAGGAAATCTTGGGGTTCTCCCCAAAGATGGCTCTACTAAAATTTATGACGTGTATGTAGACGTTAAGAGAGAGTAACCTTCCCGTTATGTTTGATTATTTTATGATTTATAGATTGAAGCGCCGAGTGGGTGAGATATTGTTTTCGTTGTTGGTTGTGGTTAATGGCATATCAACACTTACGGGTTATTTAATGTGAAATCATGTGAAATCCTGTTTTTATTATACACATAATCGCTCTAAACAAATACTTTGTTGGTAACTGTTTAAAAACGTATAGAAAAGGAGACATGCTTTGTGAATGATTTTTTTTTAAGTTGCCATAACTTAATTTATCTTATTTTACTTTATATATCAACTAATCCGAGGTTTGCATTCATGTTGTCAATGTTTAAATGTCCACATTTTCTTCACTCTTGTATCTGTGTAGGGTTTTGGTTTCATTATTTTAATCCTTGCGAGTTAATTTGGTTTTGCTTGTTAGTATAGTCTTCTTTATTATTTGGTTTCTGTTGCTTTTTTTTTCGGTGATTTTGTTCCTCATGTTGAGTGTTCTTTGGATTAAAGTGAGAAGGTGTTTGATATTATCAGTCGTCTTGTTCAGTTGTAGGTTGAACACGACTTATTTTAAACTGAGGAGAAGGTTCAAGTTCGACTAGGGTAATTACGATGTCTCTTTCTTTGTTGTTTGGTTCTGGATTTATTTTGGTAATTCAGCAATCTCTGTGATTTTTTCTTCTGGGTATTTATTTTGGTTGAAGTTTTGGGGTTATCTGTCGTTATTATTTGTTTTGTAGAATGGATGTTTATTATTAGTTAGTTTAGTTTGTGCTTTTATTTGATAGTTTTCGACTGAGTATAGGTTTTTTTTAGTTGCTTCTAAAACTTTGGCCAATTGGTTCGTTCTAATTAGATTAGTTTCTCGACGAGAGCTCAGTAATTGTCTGGTTGATTATTGTCGCTGATTGGGTTCGCCTTCTGTGCTATGGTCGCTTAACTGTTCAACTTTATGTAGGACTCTACTTTTTTTCAGCTTCAAAAAGTCACGTTTCTTGCATGTTTTATTTCTATTATTTCCTTTCTCTTTTGTATATGTCATAAGATCTTGAAAATGCGTGTTGATTTTCTTAGCAGTTTGGGAAATTGTAATTTACAGAGTACTTTGCTTCGATGTGCCACAAGGCCGATTGAATGGGACACCCAATGAGACTCGAACTTACTCTTGCAGGTTTGCTAGTCAAGCTTGCTAATCATTACACTACCCGAGGTGCCCTAGCAGTTTGGGCAATTGGTCTAATTGAGACAATTTTTTCCTTAGTGGTCGCTGTAACTCTTTGTGTGTCGTTCATATTTGTAATATTTAAAGCACATCAAAGTTGCTGGGCCGTACTTTATTAACCCTTCCAGACAGTATCCAATTTCTACTTCTTCAGGAATTATTGATTTATTCAATGTCAGTATGTATGTGTGTGTTTTTATTTCTTCATCAACTTTTATAATGATTGCCTTTTTATAGATCGTAACCTCTTGTTTTCCTAAGGCTTTTCTAAATAACTCTAGTTTCTTAGTACTTTCTTTGAGGCATTGAATTTATTATGCGGGTAAATCTTGTTTAGTTTCTTTGTTTAATGGCATATCAACCTTTGTAGGTTATTTAATGCGAAAGCCGTTATCCTAGAAGAACAGTAGTGGTACTATTTAACCCATAGCTGGGAGGATAAGGGGGTTCATACCTTTCCCAAGGGTATTTGCCCGAAAGTGAACGTAATAGCGCGACTTGATTACGGACTCGCTAACTTCGATTCCACAGTCCATCGCTTTAACCATTACATCACGAGGACACTTTGGTAAATCTTGATGGAAGTTTGTATTTTAATGATTTTTTTGTTGTTGCCCACTTCCACGATTAAATTTCCATTCCTTATCTTTTTGGTAGTTTGTGAGTTTCTTCTGCAGGAGAATATTTTTTTAAGAATAGGAAAATTTAGTCAAGTTTATAAATAGAATCGAGTATTCATAATCTTGGAAATTTGGTTGCTTAATTTTTTCAATCAGATGCTGAAAGATTCCGTTAAATTTGTTTTTTTTTTGTATTCATTTGCATTACGTATTATTTTTTTCTTGGTCCTGTGTTTTACCACCAATCACGGAGCCTATTTTTTGTTGGGAATCTACGCAGGGGAAAAACCTGTTCGCCTTGATTGAGACAAAAAGACTTTGGCCTGTATAATCGGGTCAGGAGTGAGATTTCGAGCCCTTGTTAATTTCAGTCATTCAGTAATCAAAATCTAGTGCCTTTGTAACGTTAAAAAGAGAACAAGAGACTAATTTCAGGGAAAGGAGAGGGAGAGACAGAGAGGCACACAGAGAGAGAAAGAGAAAGAGACAATAAATAAATTATAAGAAAAAGCAGAGTGAGAGTCTACGGAACAGCTTGGTGACCTCTAAAGTGTCCGGACAAAGCACTCCTTCTTGGTCAGCCAGTTATGGGTGAATCACTACGGCAATTTAAAATGACTAGAAAAAACCCTGAGGTCCCGAATCTTCTGCGCACCTGTGGAACCACCGCAAATGGATGTGTTCTCCCGACGACAACAGGTGGAAGTAAGGGAAAATTCGGTTTTGAAAGTTAGTTAGCTGTCGGATGCGAAGAGGTAAAGACGAGAGTTGAACACCAGCTACAAAATGTAAAGACACCGGAAATTACGGCTCCTATTTTGGGGTGGGCTCAGAAAAGAGGTTTCACTCCAGATGCGAACCAAAGAAGGCGAACAAGCATGCTTAAACTAAAAAAGACTGCAAAGAAGAATATTGACGGTCTGTTGTCCAGCCAACGCAGTCGACTCAACTTTCATTCTCTCTTTCCTTCTCCCGGTAACAAGTTAAAAATTGTTGTAGCAAATCAACTTTTTTGTTAGTTAAATAAGTCAGAGTTTTGTGTGTTCGTCAACTTTTCCCACGGTGAGGTTATAACAGGGACAGGCTACTGCTTTAGACGCAGCGATTCACGCATTAACCTGTGGGAGCACATGGTGGTATAACTGAACGTTTCATGGGTAACGGTATACCATAAAGTCAAACAGTGGGCAATACCTTTTTTTTCTCTGCTCTGTTGACTCTCATCTACCGCCTTCTTGCACCTTTAAGAAAAAATAGGGTCGAGTATTTGTTCGCCACGAGAGTAATTTAAACAAGACAACCCGGGCGATCATAGAGGTGCTTGGCTGGACATTTTCAGGTGATTGATTGGGTCGGGCCTCACCAACCGCTCGTCAAGCCAAGAAAAAGCTAATGTAAAATATTTCCAATCCCATGCCCTCCTCTGTTCCCAGTTTACGAAATGAAAACCCATAAGAATCCTGTCCTCAAGTATTTGGGGGTCACTATGCATGGTTATGGCTGGGTCACTTTGGGGAGGAGTTTTATCTCTCTGCAAAGGTGCAGTCGTCGGAATCTACATTCGGAATCTATATTGACAGTCAAGCGGGTGAGAGTAAAATACCTTAAGGCAAAATCTAGTTTATTGCTAGGTATGTCATGTATTTTTCTTGTTATTTTTTTACACTCCTAAAACCCTAGGCCTCTCAAATTCATAAATCCTTTTATACTTGGCTCCTGGGCTCCTGGTTTAAAATATAGTGTTGTAATATGTTATTAAACTTCTTTATAGGCTCTTAAAACAGGTTACAACATTACTAAATTAAAATATATTGGAAAAAAGAAAAAAATAGAAATAAAATACGAAATTGCAAATTTTATTTGAAAAAGCGAATTAGATGTGAGGGGTCCCTTGAAGCAATTCCGTCCGCCTGGGTTTATTTACTTCTAGATAGCGTTATAAATACTAGCTGCTAGGGTTCAGAGAGTGGATATCAAAAATAAAGGTCTAAAAAAATCTCTCGACCCTTGTAATTATTATAGCATTTGAATGAATTTCTATAAAGATACACTTCTTTCTAAAATATTGATGGCATTGAATAAATGGTGCGTTTCAGTGGCCAACAGCGACTAATTTTCTTCGTGGATCACTAATTTAATAAATGAAAGACATGTTCCTTTAGATAAATGATGGAGTTCCAGTACTGTTAAAGGATAACTCTTAATTTTCATTAAGTAGAATTGCCATCTGATATTTGCAAAATCACCTTCCAAAAATAAAGAAAAATATAATGAAAGGAACATTTGTTAAAAATTTAATGCAATGAGATTTTTTTTTAAATTAAGAAAGATGAAATATTTTACATTAAATAATGCACATGTGCCCACAACCAATAAAATTGTGAAGGGTCTTCAGGGATCGGATTAAAAAGAAATATATAAATTTACCTTTTTAATTCATCATGTATGAATAGGCTTTTGCATAAATACAACATTATTCGAAGCACACATGGTGTAACGGTTATCGTGGTAGGAAACTGACACCGTGATATGAGTTCAAATCCTGGATGATAGAATACGTAATATAAATAGCGAAACTATTCTAGGGAAATGTATGGGCCATTTCTTCTCCCTTGTGTTGTTACTAAATAGGACAGAATGCGGATTTCAGATGTTACCCGGATGGACTGCGTAATCTGTTCTTTTTTTAATTCTTCAGTATTATAAAGTTTAGAAGATTGCTTGCAAACGATTTTCAGCAAAAATTCAACTGTAACATATATATATATATATATATATATATATATATATATATATATATATATATATATATATAAGTGTAACAGAGCCATACATTAATATATGAAACGTACATATAATGTTCATAACATATATACATAGAACAGTCTCGTCCAAGATTTGAACACGTGTCGCCGTGTCCATTTCCTGCTACGATAGCCATTACACCAGGGGCACTGATATGAATATGTCTATTTCACATATTCATGTATGGCTGTGTAACCGAAATTCTGGTGAATTTCTTTCTTTCCAAAGCAATTAGCACGAAGTTAAACGTAATTAGCTTCCTCCAGGATTTTAACTCCTGTCACCGATTCCCTTTCCAAACTCCCTCCTACTCACATTGGCTGAGCACTCAGTCATACTTCACTGGAAAAAAAAAGCTTTTGACAGACGACAAAATTAAACAAATTAATCAAATGCAGCAACGACCATTTTACAATTTCGACTAGAATAATCTCCAGATACAATTAACAAGAACAAAAAAAAAAAAAAAGAAAAAATATAACATAGCCATACATGAATTTGTACG